>JAQZBX010097225.1:0-11729 GCA_029593785.1 Cabassous unicinctus
AAAAAATTAAAAAAAAAAAAAAAAACTAAATATAAAAGCAAGAACCATAAAGCTTCTAGAAGAAAATGTAGGAAAATATCTTCAAGACCTGGTGGTAAGTGGTGAATTCTTTAAGGAGATAAGAGAAGGACTGAGATGGACTACTGATATTTAATATATGTAGAAGTTTTAATTAACTTTACTGTAAAAGTGTGGAAATGTATAGAGTGGATGGTAACACATTATAATGGTAACAGCTGGTTTATAAATGGGGCTGTGGCTGAAAATGGTAGTCTAGGGATGTAAATGCCAATTGACAGAAAGCTAGAGAATAATCTAGGAACTGAATAGCACAGTAAATCCAGAGGTGGATGAGAATTGTGGTTGATGGTACAGATGCAAGAGTGTCATTTGTGAACTAGAGCACATTTACATCACTATTGCAAGGTGGTGGGAATGTGGAGAAGCATGGGAAAAATACAACTGGAGTGACCTATGGACTGTGGTTAACAGTAATGTAATATACTTGGATCTATGCCAAAGATATACTGTGTTGATAATGGGGGAATATGGAATATGTGTGCAAAATGTATGCTATGGACCTGGTAATAATCAAATGATATTATCTCATAATCTGTAACAAATGTTCCATCATGGTGTGGTGTGTTGATAGAGGGGTGTTGTTTGGGAATTCTGCACATGTGCATGATTGTTTTGTAAGTTTACAAGTTCTATCATAAAAATATATTTTATAAAATAATAATACGGTGGGTTGGGGGAAAAATACACCAAACGTATGATAAGGACTATAATTAGTTAAGATTTCGACAATATTCTTTCATAATTTGTAGCAAATGTCTCATGACAATGCAAGGTGTTGGTGGAGGGTTGATGTATGGGACCCAAGTATTATGTTATGAATGTTTGCTATGTAAGTTCACAACTTTTACTATACAATTATTGTTTATGTATGTTCGTGTATAAATGATATAAAAATAATAATAATAGGGTGCGTTGGGGGAAAATAGGTTGGTTAGTAGTAATATTTTGAGGATGCTCTTTACATCATTAGTTAAAAATGTTTAACAACAATGCAAGGTATTGGTGGTAGGGTGAGGTATAAAAGCCCCGTATGATGTTATGTATGTTTGTAAGTTCACAAATATTGCTATTCACTTATTGTTTATGTATTTTCATGTATGAGTGATATATTTCAAAAATTAAAATTCATAGGCTGACAGAAGGGATTAAAAAAACATGAAACATTCATATGCTGTCTACAAGAGACTCCCTGTAGACCCAGAGATACAAATAGATGAAAAGTGAAAGGTTGGAAAAAGATATTTCACACAAACAGTGACCAAAAAAGAGCAGGGGTAGCTATACTAATATGAGAATAAACAGACTTTACATGCAAAAAAGATATACAACATACAGAAGGCCATTATATATTAATAAAAGGGACAATTCACCAGGAAGGAGTAACAGTCATAAATACCTATGCACCCCAATCAGGGTGTCCCAAAATACACAGGGCAAACTGTGGGAAAACTGAAAGAAGAAATAGACGGTTTTATAATAATAGTTTGGAGCCTTCAATAAACCACTCAAATAGATAGAACAACTAGACAGAAGAAAACAAGGAAACAGAAAACTTGAACAATATGATAAATGATCTGACTAACAGATACATATATACAGAAATTGTTCTCTAAATCAGGTTTTACATTCTTCTCAAGTGCTCATGGATCATTCTCCAGGATAGAGCACATATTGGGTCACAAAACAGTTCTCAATAAATATAAAAAGATGGAAACTATACAGAGCACCTTCTCAGATCATAATGGAATGGAGTTAGAAATCAATAATTGGCAGCAAAGGGGGAAATTTCTACATGTGTGGAGGCTAAACAACATATTCCTAAACAATCAGTGGGTCAAAGAAGAAATTGCAAGATAAATTAACAAATATCTCAAGAAGAATGAAAATGAGAATACAACTTATCAAATCCTATGGGAAACACCGTGGTCAGTGCCGAGATGGAAGTTTATAGCCCATAAAGCCTATTTTTAAAAAAGGAGAGTTAAAATCAAAGACCTAACTGAACAGCCAAAGGAACTAGAAAAAGAACAGCAAACCAATGTCAAAGCAAGCAGAAAGAAAGAAATAACAAAGATTAAAACAAAAGTAAATGGAAAAGGAGGGAAAAAAAAACAACAGACAAAAATCAACAGAACAAGAAGGTTGTTCTTTGAGAAGATCAACAAAATCGATAAACCTTTAGATTAAAAAAGAAAAAAAGCGAGAAGATGTAAATAAATAAAAACACTAATGAGAAGGGTGACAATACCACTGATGCAGTAGAAATAAAAGACCATCAGAGGATACTATGAACATACATACTATATGCCAACAAACTAGACTAGCTGATGAAATGGACAAATTTCTGGAAAACATGAACAAACCACAAACACCCTAGAAGAAATTAAAAGTCCTCAACAAACTAATCACAAGTAAAGAAATTAAATCAGTCATTAACCTTCCCAAAATGAAAAGTTCAAGACATGGCATAACAGGTGAATTCTTAAAGATCTAATACCAATCTTGCTCAAACTCTTCCAAAAAATTTAACAGGAAGGAATGCTACCAAATTCATTCTATGAAGCTAACATCACCCTAATACCAAAGCCAAATAAAGATATTATGAAAAAAGAAAATTACAGATCAATTTCTTTAATGAACATGGATACAAAAATCCTCAACATAATATTTACTAACCAAATCCAAAACACATAAAAAAATTAAACATCATGATCAAGTGCACCTTATACCAGATATACAAGGGTGTTTCAACATAAGAAAATCAATCAGATAATATACCACATTAATAAATTGAAGAAGAAAAATCACATGGTCATTTCTATTGCAGAAAAGGCATTTGACAAAATACAAATTTCTTTATAAAAACATTCTGAAATATAGGAATAGAAGGAAACTTTCACAATATGATAAAGTGAATATATGAAAAACCCACAGCTACCGTTGTACTTACTGGTGAAACACTGAAAACATTCCTACTGAGATCAGGAACAAGTCAAGGATGGCCACAAGCCCCACTGCTATTCAATATTGTGCTGGAAGTTCTAGCTAGAGCAATTAGGCAAGAACAAGAAATAAGAAAATAAAAGGCACCCAAATAGTAGAGAAAGAAGTAAAACTTTCGTTATTCGCTGATGATATGATCCTATATTTAGAAAATCCTGAAAAATCACCAACAAAACTATTAGAACTTACAGATAGGTTCAACAAAGTGGCAGCATACAAGATTAATATGCAAAAGCATTTTGATACATTACTAAGGAGCAATCTGAGGAGGGAGTCAGAAAAAAATTCCAATTAAAGCAGCAATTAAAAGAATCAAATATTAGGAATAAATTTAACCAAGGACATAAAGGACCTGTACTCAGTAAACTATAAAACTTTGCTAAAAGAAACCAAAAATGATCTAAATTAATGGAAGGATATTCCGTGTTCAAGGGCTGGAAGACTAAATATCATTAAGACGCCAAGACTGATATACAGATTTAACGCAATCCTGATAAAAATTCCAATATCCTTCTTTGAAGAATTGGAAAAGTCAATTATCAAATTTATCTGGAAGGGTAAAGGCCCCTGAATAGCCAAAAATATCTTTAAAAAGAAAAACGAAGTTGGAGGACTCTCAATTCCAGACTTAAAGCATATTGTTTACCTACAGTGGTAAAAACAGCATGGTACCTGCATAAAGACAGACATACTGACCAATGGAATCAAATTGAGAGTTCAGAAATAGACCCTCACTTCTATGGTCAAGCGATTTTTGATAAGGCTGTCAAACCCACTCAGCAGGGTCAGAATAGCCTATTCAACAAATGGTGCTGGGAAAACTGGATATCCATATTTGAATGAAAGAAAGAGGATTGCTATCTCACACGTTATACAAAAATTAATTCAAAATGGATCAAGGTCCTAAATAGGAAAAGTAGAACCATAAAAGTCTTAGAAGAAAATGTAAGGAAACATCTTCAAGATCTTGTGCTTGGTGGTTGGTTTCTTGGACCTCACACCCAAATCACAAGCAACAACAACCAAAAAAATAGATAAATGGAAATGCCTCAAAATTAAATACTTTTGTTCTTTAAAAGACTTTGTCAAGAAAGTAAAAAGGGAGCTTACTCAATGGGAAAAAATCTTTGTAAACTATATCTCTGGCAAGGGATTGATCTCCATGTTATATAAAGAGATTACACAACTTAACAACAAAATGACAAGCAACCCCATTAAAAAACGGGCAAAAGAATTGAACAGATATTTTTCAGAAGTGGAAATACAAATGGCCAAAGATATGAAAAGATGTTCAACATCAATAGCTACTAGGGAAATGCAGATCAAAACTACAATGAGATATCATCGCATGCCATACAGAATGGCCACTATGAATAGAACAGAAAACCTAAAGTGCTAGAGAGGATGTGGAGAAGTAGGAACACTCCTTCACTGTTGGTGGAACTGTAAAATGGTGCAACCTCCGTGGAAGAGGATCTGGCGGTTCCTCAGGAAACTAAATATAGAACTGCAATCCCACTACTCGGAATATACTCAGAAGAACTGCAAGCAAGGACACCAACAGATATTTGCACACCAATGTTCATAACAGCATTATTCACAATTGCTAAAAGATGGAAACAACCTAAGTGTCCGTCAACTGATGAATGACAAACATGACATAGTGTATTTATAAGATGAAATACTATTCAGCTGTAAGAAGAAATCTATTGGGGAAGCACATGACAACATGGAGGAACCTTGGGATTAAGTTGAGTAAAAAAAACCAGACACAAAATGACAAATATTTTATGGTCTCACTGATAAGAACTAAATACAATGAATAGATTTATGGAGTTGGATTATGAAGAATAGGTTGGTAGGAGAAAGAATGTGGAATGAGAAAGTGGAGAAGACACTGGATGTATGTAGAATGTTTAATAAGGTCAAATGTAAATATGTGGTAATGGCTGGACTTGATGGTAACAAACATTGTTGATTTATGGATGTGACTGTGGCTGAATAGTCTAGGAAGATTAATGTTAGTTGGAGGACAGCAGGAGGATAATATTGGGAATGTATAACAATGATTTTGGAAGTAGTTGAGGATTGTGGTTAATAACATAAATACAGTAATGTTCTTTTACTACAAGGTGTTAAGAATGTGATGATACATGTGAAAATGATGATACATGTGAAAAATGTAACTACTGTAATTTATAGCCCATAGTTAACAACAACATTGTAATGTTTTTGTGGCAAAAATAAGAAGGTATTATATTAATGCTAAAGGTTAAAAAAAGCAAAAACAAATATAGGGTTTGGTTTTGTGAGATATGAATATGATTAAGCATTTTTTCTCTTTTTTTCATTAGCAAGGAGACCTGACTATGTCATTTAATTAATCTGTTTTCATCTGTGTATCTTTCTGAACACTAGAGGAACAACTGAGTTAACTGTTGGAATTAGATGAGATAAAAGTGCCAGAAAAATAACTTTTCAGGAGTAATGTTTCCATAACTTGTTGAACTGCCTTTTTCTGTTCTTTTATTTTTGTGAATTTGAAAAGAATTATCTACCATGATCACATGGGATTTATCCCAGGAAAACAAGGATGGTTCAACATAAGAAAATCTGTCAATGTGATATACCACATTACTAGACTGTCAGGGAAAAAACACATGATCATCTCAATAGACACAGAAAGGCATTTAACAAAATCCAGCCCTCACGCAAAAACAAAACAAAACAAAAACAAACAAAAAAACCACCTCAGGAAACTAGGAATAGAACAAAACATCCTTAAACATGACAAAGAGAATAAATGAAAAGCCCACAGCTAATATCATACTCAAGGATGAAAGAATGAAAGCTTTCCTCCTAAGATTAGGAAAAAGACTACACACTGTCACCACTGTTATTCAACATTGTATTGAAAGTTTTAGTCAGAGCCATTAGGCAAGGGGGAAAAAAAAAATCAAAAGCACCCAATTTGAAAGAAAGAAGGAAAACTTTCCTTTTTTGTAGAAGACATGACCCTATACATAGAAATTCCTGAAAAATCCATAACAAAGCTACTAGAACTAATAAAAAGAATTCAGCAAAGTGGCAGAATGTAAGATCAACACACAAAAACCAGTGGTTTTTCTACAACTAGTAATGAAGAAAGGGAAGAGGAAATCAAGAAAACAATCTATTTATAATAGCAACTGTGGCAGTTTGGGATTATTTTATGAATCCCAAAAAGAGAAAGATTGTTTGTAAACTAATCTTCTCCCTCTGGGTGTGATACCTTTTGAAAGCATTAAATTCAGCTGAGATGTCTTTGAATATATTACCTCTTAAGATTAGAGCCTTTTCAATTCAATCATGTTAGTAAGGCATGATTCAGGTTGAGTCCCTGCCCCCTTGGTTGATATGATATAAATGGACACTCACATGGACAGACAGACTCAAGAAGACACACAGAGGAGAGAACTTTGTCATTTTTAAAAAACAAATCAATTTTATTGATACATATTAATAAAGCATACAATTTATCCAAAGTGTATAATCAATGGTATTTGTTATAATCACATAGTTGTGTGTTCATCACTTCAATCATTATTAAAGCATTTCCATTATTTCAATAATAGTAATAAACAAAAAAAACAGAACTCTGTCATTTTTGATCCTGCTATGTGACATAAAGGAGAACACTCAAACAGTTAAAGCCCCAAGGAGAGATGGATCATTTGCCTCATAGCTTACAGCTGACCTTGGGAAGAGAGCCAAGACTGATATAGGAAGCCCTGAGAGACAAGCCCTATGCCAGCCTGCAGCTGAGACTGGGAAGAAGCCGGGCTCACGGAGCCTCAAGAGGAAGAGGAAGCACAAAGAAGGCAGACACCAGCCAGAGACCGGCAACTATCTTGCTTTCAACACGATTTTGGTGAGAAAGCAACTATGAGTTGGACTTTTTATGGCCTTATAACTATAAGCTTATAAGCCCAAATAAATACCCTTTATAAAAGCCAACAGATTTCTGGTACATTTTATCAGCACCCCTTTGGCGGGCTAATACAGCAAATGACAGAATCATATATCTAGGAATAAATTTTAACTAAGGATGTAAGGAACTTGTATACAGAAAGATACAAAACTTTGCTAAAAATTTAAGAAGACCTAAATAAATGGAAGGGCATTCCTTATTTATGGATTGGAAGATTAAATATTATTAAGATGTTAATTTTACCCAAAGCCATTTACAGATTCAATGCAATCCCAATCAAAATTCTAAAGATTTCTTTGCTGAAATCGAAAAGCCAAGCAGCAAGTTCATATAGAAGGACAAGGGGCCCCAAATAGCCAAAAACATCTTGAAAAAGAAGAATAAAGTTGAATGACTCACACTTTCCCAATTTTAAAACTTATTACAAACCTACAGTAATCAAAACAACTTGGTTCTGGCACAAGGACAGATACATAGCCCAATGGCATCGAACTGAGAGTTCAAAAATAAACCTCGTATCTATGGCCAATTCATTTTTTACAAGACTGCCAAGTCTGCTCAGTGGGAAAAGTCTCTTCAAGAAATCATACTGGGAAAACTGGATATCCATATGCGAAAGAATGATGGTGGACCCCAACCTCACATCATATACAAAAATTAATTCAAAATGGATCAAATACCTAAATATAAGAGCCAAAACTATAAAATACCTAGAAGGAAACATAGGAAAACATCTTCAGAACATTGTGTTAGGCAATGGTTTCTTAGACTTTACACTAAAAACATAAGCAATAAAAGAAAAAATAGTTAAATGGTATTGCATTAAAATTAAAAACTTTTATGTAAAGGGTTTTATTAAGAAAGTAAAAATACAATCTACAGAATGGGAGAAAATATTTGGAAACCATGTATCTGATAAGGGTTTAATACTCAGAATCTATAAAGAATCTCCTAAGTTCAACCACAAAAAGACACCTCAAAAAAATGAGCAAAAGACTTGAATTAACATTTCTCCAAAGAAGGATATATGAATGGCAAATCAGCACAGGAAAAGATATGCAACATCATTAGCCATTAGGGAAAATGCAAATCAAAACCACAATGAGATGCCATTTCACATCCACTGGAGCCATGCAGATGTAAAGAAATAGGAATCCCCATACATTGTTGGTAGGAATGGATAATGTGCTGCCTCTGTGGAAAAGTTTGTTGATTCCTCAGAAAGTACAGTATTACCATATGATCTGGCAAGCCCACTTCTAGGTATAATACCCCAAAGAGCTGAAAAGCAGAGACTCAAACAAGTATTTGCCACTGATGTTCATAGCGACATTATTCACAATGAACAAAAGGTGGAATTAATCCAAGTGCCCATCAGTACTTGGGATAAAGAATGTGGCATATCCACACAATGGAATATTATTCGATTGAATGGATAAATAAAATGTGATATCTATTTTTATATATGGAATATTATTCAGCTGTAAAAATGAAGCTCTGATACATACTACAACATGGACAAACCTTGAAGACATCATGCTGAGTGACATAAGCAAGACACAAAAGGACAAATATTGTATGATCTCACTTGTATGACAGAATATACAAATCAATAAAGTCAGATACTAGAATACAGGTTACCTGGAAGTGAGTGGGAGTGGGGATTGGGGAGTTCAATGGTACAGAGTTTTTGTTTGGGATGATGGAAAAGTTTTGGTAATGAATAATGGTACATGGCACAACATTGTGAATGTAATTAAGACCACTGAATTGAGTAACTGAAAATGGATAAAGTGGCAAGTTTTAGGTTGTTATTAAAATAAAAAACAAAATAAAACAGAACTGTATAACACAAAGAGTGAACCTTCATGTAAACTATGGACTATACTTAATAGTATAATTATAATAATATTGTTTAATCAATTGCAACAAAGGTACCAAGCTAATGCAAAGTGTTAATAATATGGAAAACTGTGTGTGTGTGTGTGTGTGTGTGTGTGTGTGTGTGTGTGTGTGTGTGAAGACGGGTTATATGGGAACTTCGTACTAGTGAATGATTTTTCTGTAAACCTAGAGCTGCTTTAATTAAAAATAAATTTTAAACAAATGAGAACACAATTAAATGGTGCCAACATATCCAGTCAATAAATTTATACTCTAGCACTGTGAGCTGGGGTAAATAAATCTGTTCCTTAGTTGGTCTCAGTTCCTTTGTGCCTCTAACAATGGAAGCTTCTCCCACAGAGAGGTGAATGAGTATGATTCTGAGGCTTAAAAGATACAGTTCCTAGTTTTCATAAAACTAGAAACTAATTTTCTAGTTTTATGAAAACTAGAAACTAGAATTCAACTGAGGAAACCGATCAGTTTCTATATTCAAGGAAAACTAAGCTGTTGAACTTAATGAGAGATAAAATGGTAGATTTCAGTCAATTTAAGTGATTTTAAAGGGAAATTCTGCCTATTAGGGTTTTCATTTCAAATCTGGACTTTAGAATTTAATACCCATGTAAGATACAACTCCACTGTCTCAGTCTTGCCACTTAGTGAGTTCCCTGATACATACATTATTTATTATTATTCCTATTCTCAATGCCTAGTAGCGAGCCCTGAACACAGTTGGTGTTTGATAAATGTTAGATAAGCATGTCTTCTTCATACTTGGTAACTCGTAAGAGAGTGTTCAACTGAGTCTAATAGAAAATTTGACTGCTTTTTATTTTTTGTTCTCCTTAGTAAAAATTTCTTTTTGAATGCTAACAATGAAGATATTTATAATGTTCTTCTCCCATGTTCCCTTTTGCAAAAGGATAGGGAGTGAATTAGGGACCAACATTCCACCTTAAATGGCAGTAACACAAAACAAAAAGCAAAATGTAACACGCAAATTTCTTCCTGATTAATATATCAAGAATCCAACTGATGAAATACTGTATCCAGAGTTCATATGTTATTTAATATGCAATTATTATTACAGAAAGGAAATCAGTAAACCCCTTGGCTTTAACAGTGACTGGGAAACTTGGTTTGGGTACTGTCCCAAGGCCCATACACCACGGTATATTGTCATACTTTTCTAAAAAGCTTAGTCTTAAAAAATTAAACTGCCAACAGAAGTTCTAAGCCAGACTCTCCAAGAAAATATGTACCTTTCAGAGTAAATGTCATAAAATAACTAGTGTAAATTAACCTTACCTAAAAATAAAATCCTGGATTGTAAATCAAATACTAAATACTGTCTTGTTCCAGACCTTTAAGCCAGAATGGCTATTACATTCATTTTTGTGGTATTTCAACTGAAAGCTAAGTAGCCAAAATTCTCAAAGTAAAAGTAATATTCTGACTATAATTTTAAATTTCACCTCAGGCAATTCAAAGCAAAAACATTAATAGAATCAAGATAAATGCATTGTCTAGTCAAAAACCAATGGATTCTACACTTTAATAGGAGAATTTTATAGTATGTGAACTGTAAATTAATAAAGCCCTTAAAATTTAGAAATAACATTTTTAAACTCTGGAGTCTAATAAGAATAACTCGTTTTCAATATAACATTCAACACATTCATTAAAATGAAATATTGGATTTCTATCATAAATAATAAATTTGAGAAAAATATAAACATTAGCCAATCAAAACACACATCTTTATTTCCCTTTAAATGGAGCACCAACTATATTATTTTTAAATTTTGAATCACATTAAGATATTTTGTCAAATTATAGAGAAGTGTTCCCATTTTCAGTAAAATGATCATTACCAAAAACAGATAAAGAAATTAAAGATTAAGAAAGAAATGTCAATGTAAGAAATGTTCTATTAGACCAGGGGTTCTTAACAAGGGGTCCATGAGCTCGAATTGAAATTCAAAAAAACATTTTTCTTGTGGGGACGTGTTGGTGCGGGTGTGATATATTTATTAAATAATACACAGTACAGTGTGGACTTAGTAAGGGGTCCATGGTTTTCACCTGATTGGCAAAGGGGTCCATGGAACAAAAATGTTAAGAACCCCTGTATTAGACAATAAAAACTAAATGACAACAAAATTAAACTACTACACTGTATTTAATATTTGCTTTGCCAAAAGCTAAAAAGATAGAGGCAGCACAGGCTAACCTACCTCCCCTGTCATATATATTCTACCACTTTTGTGTACAAATTAAAGGAAAATTTTCTTAAAACTATGTTTAGTTACTTAAACTACTGTACTGATATGACCAGTTAATTCTGCTAGGCATACAGCTGGTCACAGGGGGACCTGAATAAGACAAGAGTGATAAATCTGATTTTCATGAAGTACAAAGTTTTGGGAGGAAACATTGCCAAAGTTATCAAAAACAAGGCAAATCAACTGTTTTTCCCTCTCCCTGCACTGCAACGACAGATATAGGCCATTTTATATCAGCACATAACATGCAGACTTGTGTGGAAGAGATTGTAGACTACAATGTGAACTATGGTCCATGCTTAAATTAATAGCAAAGCCCCAGGACATGCTTATCAATTGCAATGACTGTGCCACGCTAATGAAGGATGTTTATGTGGAAGGGTGTGGGAGGTGTGGGGAGTGGGGCATATGGGAATCCCTATAGTTTTTGTGTAGCATTTATATAATCTAAGTATCTTTTAAAAAATAAAAAAATGTATTTAAAAAAATGCAAATCAGATACA
>JAQZBX010097226.1:0-11715 GCA_029593785.1 Cabassous unicinctus
TGCCCTCACAAGGAGGCCTCGGGACACGAACCCGGGCCTCCCATATGGTAAACGGGGGCTCTATCCACTGAGCCACACCCGCTTCCCTATAGTTAGTTTCATTCATCAGCTCAGTTATACTTGTGTACGTTTTTAACAATTTCTCTTCTCTCCCTCTTCCTCTCTCTCATTAACAGGGTGCAAAAGAGTTTGTGGTAGCATCAAGGGAACCTGGAAAGTTTTATTCTCTCCCTCAGAGTCCTCAACAGTTTAAGCAGCTTCTGATGGTTGGTGGTTTAGACAGGTGAGCTTTCATTATGCTAGTAGATGTAGGAAAGAGAAAAGGAAGGAAAAAAAGGAGTGGGGAGAGCATAAAGTTGTCTAATACGGGAAGATTAGAAAATTTATGAGAGTTTCAGTGAATATCTGTAAAACACTGTATAAATTTGTAGAAGTCATTATTAAAGATATATCGAGTGGCCACCATGTACAAAACTAATAGATATGACAAGGTAAAAAACAAACTTGCTATCAAGGAGTTACTCTAGTAAGGCAAATTAGGATAATAAACTAACTATGATATAAACCAAGTATTAAGAGTTGTAAACTAGATAATAAAGGAGATTTGAAATCATATCATTTTGGGAAATGTTACAGAAAACTTTCTGGAACTGGACCCTCTGGAACAGAGCTGCATTTCAGCAGTTAAAGATGAGTTTAGGAAGAGCATAACACAAGAAAGCTCAGGTGCATTCATGAAGCCATAATTAATTTAGTTTGGCCAAAGCAGAAGAGTATGTACACAGAAGCATAGAATATGTTGCATGCCAGTCTGATATATAAATATCCAAAGGTGCCAGGATATATTTTAAAAGAAGTATGTAGAATATTTAAATTTTCATGAGTCAGTTATATATTTGATTAGATTAAAGCATCATAAACAATTTTTTTTATTTTTTCTTATGTACTGTAGGTGTCATTAATTTGTTTTGTGATCTGCATTGCCATAAATTTTGGGGGTAGAAGTGTATGTGTCTTCCTAGAAATTGACTCAATTAATGCTATTTTTCGATTACAGATATTTTCAGGTTGCCCGTTGTTATAGAGATGAAGGTTCAAGACCAGACAGACAACCTGAGTTTACCCAGGTACTAAGTTATATTTTCTTGCCTCTTGAAGAGTCAGGCTTGTTACAGCCAAGTATTTTCAAGACCAAGGAAGTAATTACACATACTTTATTTCTCATTACATTTTATCCCTCAGATATTTTATCAAACTTACCTGCAGTTGAGGCACTAATTACTTAAATTTAGATCCATTTCATATGTCTTATTATAAGGTGTATAATCAGCAAACAAGAAATGCTAGATTCTTTACAGTGTTTTAATGCTTATGATATAATCAAGTCCTTAAAACTAATTTCTTGTACATTAAGAACTGACAGTTCTGTACATTGATATTTAATCTATTTAATCTGTGGGCTTCGCAAAGCTATTATGATTTAGTTTCTGTATGATGGAGTATTGATTAATGTGGTGAAGTGCAATAATTACAAGTTTTGGAGTTGGACAGACCTGGAATTAAATCTAGCTTCAGGGGAAGTGGATATGGCTCAAGCAATTGGGCACTCACCTACTACATGGGAGGTCCTGGTTTCAGTTCCCGGTGCCTCCTAAAGAAGACGAGCAAGACAGTGAGCTGACGTAACAAGATGCTGCAGTGAGGAGACACAACGAGGAAACACAATGAGAGATACAACAAGCAGGGAGGAGGTAGCTCAAATGATTGGGCACCTTCCTCCCACATGGGTGGTCCTGGGTTCAGTTCCCGGTGCCTCCTAAAGAGAAGACGAGCAGACACAGAGAGCATACAACAAACAGACACAGAGACAGCGAGCACAAACAATTGGGGGAGGGCAGGGAATAAATCTTTTTGAAAAACCTAGCTTCAGTACTTACTAATTGTGTATATGCAGGCAAGTACTTAGCCTCTCTGAGCTTTAAGCCACAAGGTAGTTGTGGAAATTAAAACAAGTTGATGTTGTAATAGAAGATGGTGTCAGAGTAGGCAGGCAGAGCTCAACTCTTTCACAGAAACAGCAGAGAAAGGGCAAAAAGCTGTCCAAGGGACCTGCTTTGGGGGTCGGCAGATCAGGACAATGCTGCCCAACCCCCAGGAGGGCAAGGGACAGAGAGACAAAGAACCCAAAACAACAAACATGAATTACTAAACCCCCATGGTGTCCGGGAACGGTCCCCATTCCCCACCCTCAAGACATTAAGCTTGGATAAAACCCCTGGCTCACTGCAGCTGGCTGAGATGGGAACAGACATCATCTTCCCAATCAGCTGTTAAAGGGAAGAGGAAGAGTGAGTCAGAGGGTGGAGAGTAGTTTCTCTTCAGTGAATTCAGCCAGCAGAGCTGGCTTTGAATCTCAGCTCTGGGCAGACCAGAAACATGGGAAAGCAGAGATTGAAACACCTCTGTGGAAAGGTTGCTGACGAGCCAGGAAACTGCAAGGAGAAAAACTGCCTTTAGGTCTTTATTTAACCCCAATCCCTGGGAGTAAATCTGCACCCCATTATTGAGTCTCAGGCTTGATTTTGATAACTTAAGCTGGGCAATTTTAAAGACTCAAAATAAGTTGAACACAAATCAAAGAACAGCTGTGGGGAAGGAAAAAAAAAAAACTAGGCAAGAGAGAAATCAACCATCACAGTAAATTCATCAACATACTCAGATGCAACAAAAAACTACAAGCCATGGTAGGAAACAGGAAGAAATGGCCCAGCCAAAGGAAAAAACCAAATATCCTGATGAGATACAGGACTTAAGACAACTAACCAATGATAATCACACAAATCTCCTAAATCAATTCAAAGAATTGAAGGAAAATATGACTAAAGAGATAAAGGATTTTAAGAAGACACTGGGTACACTGACCTTTAAAAAAAATTGAGCAGATGTAGCTCAAGCAGTTGAGCGACTGTTTCCCACATACGAGGTCCTAGGTTATTCCCCGGTACCTCCTAAAAACAAAAACAACAAACAAATGATAAAATCAACTGGGGGAGCTGATGTAGCTCAGTGGTTGAGCTCCAGCTTCCCATATATGAGGTCCCGCATTCATACCCTGGTCCCAGTACCTCAAAAAAAAAAAGTTACTTTGGGGCAGGTGTAGCTCAGTGGTTGAGCACCTGCTTCACATATACAAGGTCCTGGGTTCAATCCCTGGTACCTACTAAAAAAAAGAGAGAGAGAGAGACATAACAAAATATTTTAATTGCTCAAAGTCAGAATTAGTGATTTCGAGGACAGAACATCTGAACTGGAAAAGACAGGAGAACAGAAGAGAAAAGAATAGAAAAAAGGAAACTGTCCCAGGGAACTGAATGACAATGCAAAACATACAAACATATGCATTATTGGTGTCCCAGAGGGAGAAGAGAGTGGAAAAGGGGCAAAAAGAATATTTGAGGAAATAATGACGAAAAATTTCCCAACCCTTATGAAAGACATAAATATCAATATCCAAGAAGGACAACATACCCCAAACACAATAAATCTGAATAGACCTATTCCAAGACACCTACTATTCAGAATGACAAATATCAGAGATAAAGAGAGGATTCTGAAAGTAACAAGAGAAAAGCAAAGCATCATATACAAGGGAACCTCAATAAGATTGTGTTGACCTCTCATCAGAAACCATGGAGGTGAGAAGAAAGTGGTATGATATATGCAAGGTACTGAAAGAAAAACTGCCAGCCAAGAATTCTGTATCCGGCAAAACTGTCCTTCAAGAATGAGGATGAGTTTAAAGTCTTCACAGGCAAACAAAAACTGAGAGAGTATGTTACCAAAAGACTTGAATTACAAGAGATACTAAAGGGAGTGCTGCCACTTGAAAGGAAAAAACGAAGAGCAAGAAACTTGGAGAAGAATATAGAAATGAAGATCATTAGGAAGGATAAATTAAAGGGTAAAAAAGCAGACAATAGTAAGATATGACAATGGAAAGCCAAAAGATAAAAGATAAAATGGAAAGCACATAAACTGATAGAATGGATAAAAAAAAATATGAGCCATCTATGTGCTGTCTAAAAGAGACTCACCTCAGATGTAAAGACACAACCAAGTTGAAAGTGAAAGGTTGGAAAAAGATATTCCATGCAAACAGTAATCAAAGAAGATATTAATATCGGGCAAAATAGATTTTAAAATGAAAAACTGTTATAAGGAATGAAGATGGTCATTATATATTAACAAAAGAGGCAATTCACCAAGAAGAACTAACTATAACAAATATTTATGCACCTAACCTGGATACCCCAAGATACATGAGGCACACACTAGCAAAACTGAAGGGAGAAGTAGATGTTTCCACAGTAATAGTTGGAGACTTCAATACACCATTCTCAGTATTGGATAGAACATTTGGACAGAGGATAAATAAAGAATAATATGATAAATGAACTGGACGTAACAGACATTTATAGAGCATTATACCCCAAAACAGCAAGATATACATTATTTTCAGTTCTCATGGGTCCTTCTCCAGGATAGACCATATGTTGGGTCACAAAACAGGCCTCAATAAATGTAAAAAGATTGAAATTATACATAACACCTTTCTCTGACCATAGCAGAATGAAGCTGGAAATCAATAATGGACAGAAAAAGGGAAAATTCTTAAATATATGGAAATTAAACAACACACTCTTAAATAATCAGTAAGTCAAAGAAGAAATTGCATGGACCGTGCAACCACCCCACATTCCACTCCCCTCACAGACCAGCACCGCCCAAGCCAACAGCATCACTGCACCACTGTCATGCCCATCCGCTGCATTTGCCCATATGGGCATTGGCTCACAACCCTCTACTCCCTTTTTGTTTCCTGTAAACCTGTCTTCCAGACTCTAGCTCTGTGAACTAAATATATTGTATAAACTCAGAGTTAATAACTAGAATATAGGTCACCAGAAAATAGAATGAGGGTAGAGAATGAGAATTAATTTGTGCAGAATTGGTAAAAAGGTTTTTTGAAAATCTTTAGAAATGAATAGAAATGGTGAAAACATATCACAGTGTTCGTAGCAAAGCTATTATATGGGTATGGCAGTGGTTGAAAGGGAAAGTCGTAGGACATGTATATTACTAGAAGGAAAGCTAAAAACATGACTGTATAACAGTGAACCCCATGTAAAATATGAATATGGGTAATATTGCATATACAAGACTGTTTTTACAAAATATAAATACAAATAAACTAGAGAGATGGAAAGTAAAAGTTGATGTTTGTAAAGGATTTTAGCACAGCATTTGACGTAAAATTTTTCTCCCCAGCCACTCGTGTATTAATTATTTATGTGCAGAAATGTATCTATAAATATTGTATTAGTCAGTCAAAGGGGTGCTGATGCAAAATACCAGAAATCTTTGGCTTTTATAAAGGGTATTTATTTGGAGTAGAAGCTTACAGTTAACAGGCCATAAAGCATAAGTTACTTCCCTCGCCAAAGTCTCTTGCCACATGTTGGAACAAAATGACTGCCAAAGTTTGTGAGAGTTCAGGCTTACTGGATTCCTCTCTTCCTGGGACTTGCTTCTCTCTGGGGTCAGCTCCTCTCCTATCTCCACAAGGCCAGCTATAGACTATCAGGGGAATGGCTTATTTCTCTTCCTGGGGCCTTTTCTCTTTCCTCACAACCAAACTCTTCTGTGTGTTTACTTCCCGGGGCTCCAGCTCAAAAACTCCCAACTCCCTTCTCTGCCGTGCAGTTTCTCTGTGAGTCCCCACCCACCAAGGGGGTGGGGATGCAACGTCCTACTGACATGATCCAATCAAAGCCTTAATCATTATTTAATCAAGTAAAAGTAAAACCTCTGAATCCAATACACTCTAATATGCCCAGAGGAAAAGACCAGTTTACAAACATAATCCAATATTACTTTTTGGAATTCATCAAAAATATCAAACTGCTACAATTATTAATACTGTTTATTTTTGTTTTCAGATTGACATAGAGATGTCTTTTGTAGACCAAACTGGGATCCAGAGTCTAATTGAGGGTTTGCTTCAGTACTCCTGGCCCAATGACAAAGATGCTGTGATGGTTCCTTTTCCGTCTATGACTTTTGCCGAGGCATTGACCACCTATGGAACTGATAAACCTGACACTCGTTTTGGGATGAAGGTGATTCTCTTCACTTCTCAAGGACTGTGCCCCCAAATAGTCCTGCAGTCTTTTATTTTATTTTTTATTTTTTTTACTTATTTATTTTTTAAACAATTTATTAAAGTATAGCATTCATACATGAACATACATAAACAATAAATGTTCAGTAAACATTGTGAACTTAAAAACAAATATGCATAACATCATACAGGGCTCCCACACATCACCCCTCCACAAATACTTTGCATTGTTGTGAAACATTTGTTAACAAATTATGAAAGAGCATCGTCAAAGTATTACTACTAACTATAGTCCATATCTTCCTCCCCTATACTTTTTTTTAAGGATTTATTTATCTATTTATTTACTTTTATCCATTTTTACACCCCTCCCCCCTTTTTGCTGTTTTTGTGTCCATTCGCTGGGCAACTCTCTGTGTCTGTTTCCTGCCCTTTCTTCTCATCCTTCTCCTCCTGTCTTCACTGGGATTCGATCCTCAGAACCTCCGATGTGGAAGAGAGGCTTCCTACCACCTGCACCACCTTAGTTCCGGGTTTTTTGGCACATCTCGTCTTCACTCTCCCTTGTGTCACTCTCCTGTACATCATCATTTTGCTGCGTGGCTCATGGGGCCTGACGGTGCATCCGCACACAGGGCCTAATGGTACACCCACGCGCGGGGGGCCTCACCCGCTCGCGGGGCCTGGCAGCATACCTATGCATGGAACCTAGGGGGCTCACCCACTCGCGGGGCCTCGCGGCGCACCCACGCACAGGGCCTGGGGGGCTCACCCGCTCACAGGGCCTGGCAGCGCACCTGCTCGAGGGGCCTGGCGGTGCACCCACACATGGGGCCTGGGGGGCTCACCCACTCGCAGGGCCTGAAAGCACACCCGCGCATGGGGCCTGGTGGCCCAGGCACCTTCTATATTTTTCTTTTTTTTATTTTTACCGGGAGGTCCCGGGGATCGAACCCAGATCCCTCCATATAGGAGACGGATGCCCAACCATTTGAGCCACATCCATCCCCATGCTATATCTTTTAAGGTTGACCAAAGATACCTAGAGTTACAGTCATTTCCCATACAGGATGGTCATATAATAAATCAGGCTTAGTTTATCACCAGCATTCTAAAAGCCAGACCTAGGGAGAAAAACTAGGTCTGGGGACACATGCATGGTTTCTAATATAGCAAATGTTTAGCCTACCCTGATTATCACAAAATCAGGACAACGAGAATATTCACATCCTGCAGTCTTTTAAACCACTATGAAATTGGCAACCAGTTACACACTATTGCATTATATATTTTTTGTTACTACAGCAAGAGAAAATAAGTGTGTTAGCATTACAGTACTCTTTTTCTATCTCCTGTGTTCCAAGATCTGTTTTCAAGGGCAAGGTTCATGCTATAGTTTTTATTACTAACAAATTATTGAGAGTATGGACATGGATGGTAGCTTCAAAGAAAAAAAAAAAATCTGTTCTTTCTTCTTCAATTTTTTTAAACCAAAATGTCACTTAGAAGGCAAATTATTAAGAATTATGTTTTCTTTTTCCCTGGTCTATAGAGAACTAAAACAAGTGAAAACATTTATTGAAATTATTAAGATCTTTAAATAGTAACTAAAGGTAAGAATAGAATTTATACAGAGCAGTTTCCATTACTAGTCCTCTCACTATTTGCTCTTAGAGAGCAACATTCCTTGGTCTTTGCAATGCTGGTTACATTTCTTTATCTTAATTCTCAGTGAAAATTCATTAGAAATTGAATTCTGCCTGGTCTTTCAATAAGTAGTACTCAAGTCTTAGAATGAAAAAAACATGATATGCAAAAAGTCATAACTGCCTTGTTATAGGAGCCTACTTAACCACTGTTTTTCTTCTTTTGTAATATGGAAGAGGTAATAGCGGAGTAGTTCTTAAACCAGACTGTCTGGTTTAAAGTCTGGCTCTGCAATTTACTAGTTGTGGCATCTTGGGCAAGTTGCTTCCTTCTCTTTGTCTCATTTACTTTTTGTGAGGATGAAATGAGTTAATGCATGCAAAACACTCATCACGGTGCCTGACCCATGTTAAACACTCTATGAATGTGTCCTGTTATAACAGTTCTTAACTGTTATTGTCATCAAGGTTTACTGCCTTCTTTAAAGTCATGTTTATAAAGTATAAATTTGGGATAAAAATTACTTGATATTTAGTTACCCCCTTTTGTTACCCATTTTCCAGATTGTGGATATCAGTGATGTGTTCAGAAACACAGGAATTAGATTTCTTCAAGATGCACTTAGTAAGCCTCAAGGAACTGTCAAAGCCATATGTATCCCTGAAGGAGCAGTAAGTGAAGCACAAGTCTTTGTTTTCCCTAGATGTATGTTTGGGAAATTGATATGTTCAACATTAGTACATTCAAGCTTCAGAAAGAATGATTCTTTTTAAATAAGAATATGAATTTTTATGTGAAGTCCAACAGTGCCCCTAAAACTATAGCATCAGTGGAGAAAAATAAAACCTTATTAATATTATTTTGTGCTCAAGATATGGAGCTCCTCTTCTCCCCCCCCACCCCACCCCTTAAACAATACTATAAAATACTACTGTGAATATACTTCATTTGAGCTAATTTCCACCAATGATGAGTATAAAATAGTAACATTACTCTACCTCCAGCCTCATTTTGTCCAAAGGCCTTCAGTCCCTCATCAACTCCAGTGTTGCCCTTGGATGTTGGTTCTTGTTCTTTTGAGGGCTCTGGTCTCAATTGCATTAATAACAGGGGAACAGAAAGGAACTAGCGCTAAGGAAAGCAAAAGGAAAGGAACTGCGGGTAGAAAAGAAAGCAAGCATGGTGGTCAGGGTAAGCATTGACTTTGAAGGAATAGGACATGTTTATTTTCTGTAGTTAGTACACCTGCTTTGAAAGTTATTTGAGAAGAGGGATTCCAGAGGTCTTTTGAATAAGATTATTATTTTGAAAGACTTTCTCTTTTAGATATGTAAGAATAACAGTATATGTGGTGTAGGGAAGAGAAATGGTCTCATTACTTTTTTAGTCACTTCATATGTTCAATGGAAAGTAATTTGGTATCCTCTAGTCTAGACATAACAACTGTGTTCAGATAAGCCCAATATAACATATACCTTATTATTATTATTTACCCCATTTTGAGTATGTCCAGTCTCCTCCAACTAGATTCTTATAAACTGCAGGGGTTTAGATCATGTTCTTTTATACCTCTATACCTAGGCAAATGCCCCATGAATTTAAGTTAATGATGATAACCATAATGTAGACAGATATATTGAGATCATTTAGAAAAAAATAAAATATAAAGAATTTTAAGAAACTTGAAATAATCAAATTCTGAAAGTTGTTTTATCTTTCAAAAATCGTTTGTATAGATTCATTTTGAACTTTTATCCTACATATGACATATGCAGGGTCTTCTGTGGAATACATTTACAGCCATTTCAAATGAGAACTGCATGACTAGAAAAATAAATAAATAATCCCCGTAACCAGCTTTGAAAATTTATCATTGAGTAGCAGAAACTAAATTTTTATTGAATCCCACTATTGTGATGAACAGGCACAAAATTTATTTGTTTCCCATTTGCTCTTATAAATATATGTTTATGAAAGCTAATGTGTCATGCTGACAAGTTTACTTTTGTTTTCCTTCAGAAATACTTGAAAAGGAAAGACTTTGAGTCCCTTAGAAAATTTTCAGTTAACCATTTTAATCAGGTAAGAAGTAGTTTTTCCCCTTTCTTTTGGGGATTCAGTATTTTGAACTAATAATTACTTGAACTCTTAAACTATCATTAGTTATTTCAGAGCATTCTTTCTACTTTTTCTTTGATTTTTAAAGTTAATCATATCCCTGGGTATAACTCTAAGACTTCAATATAAACAGTTGAATTCCCCATTAATCAGAATGTGAAAGTCCAACCATAGCCTTTTAAAGCCCAAGGTTGAAAAGGAAGCATAGCAGTGAAAGAAAGCTTGTTTTGCATTCATTGTTGCCCCTATACCCTCTTTTGAATTCTGAATATACCTTTGACAGACACATTTTGTTTTCAGGGCTTAATGGATGGTCAAACTAAAAAGGAAGAGCAGGAGTAGGGAATGGGCAGTCTCATACATTGTTGCTGGGAGTGTGAATTGCCTCAACTGTTTTTTGAGTCAATAACTTTAAAAAGTTATGCTGTTAAACAAATAAAGAAAAAAATTAGTTATATTCTTGGAGTCATTAATTTTCTGTGACATGTTCTAAAGGATTCTAAATATGGGGAGACTTTATGCTCATCAGTGTCATTTAATCAGAAATAAGATGAAATCATGTGGAAATGATTAAATTATGGAATAATCACAGGAATTAATAAAGCTCCTTTTAAAACTGTTAACTAAGACTTTATAATATAGGAAAAAAATGCTCATATTACAATCATTAGTAGGAAAAGCAGGCTACAGAATTATATCTATACACTGTGATCATAACTGTAAAAATGTATTTGTGTACTGAAAACAGACTAACCACCCCAACCACCACCCCGTCTCAAGGCTCTACCTCAAGCTCAAAGAAAAATGAAGGGATTTTTAAATAAGAAATAAAAAAAAAATTTATTAGGATAATGGTTTCCAAAACAGTTCAAGGCAAAATGAGAAAAGTCAAGGAAATAGAGAAAGCTTTTCGAAAACTCAGTTGCATTTAAAGAACTGTCCTTTATTTCTTCTTTTTTTTTTTTTTGCTGTAGAAATGTTCTTCCTTTTATGAAATGATGGTAGTATCATGATATTTTTACATTTATGTCCTTCCTTGATAAAATACAAAATTGGCAATCCCAATTGTGTTTGTTTGCTTGTTTTCATTTTTATTTTACTAGTCTATGAAATCTGCATCTAGGAACCACAGCATGAGGATATAAGCCTGAGTGTTCACTATGGCAGTCTTTAGGTTACATTTTCTTCTTTTATTATTATTCTTCCTCTCTTTCTTCTCCCCTTTTTATATTATTTTTACTTTCCTAATTTCCTGATTTTTTTTTAAAGAAGTGTGTACTACTACTACTGTTTAAATTTGTTAATATGTTTTAACTTGATTTGGCACTTCTAATTGTTTTTAATGTATGTATTAGTTTTTTAGCAACATCATATATACACATGGTTTAAAAAAAGCAAGTAATACAGAAGGAATAATAATGAAAAGCAATAAGCGAATCTTCCAACCTGCCCCACCTCAGACCCAGAATGAGGCATTAAAACAAGCTGGTTGGGAGCACAGGGTCTTTGGAGGGGCTTTGTCAATTGTGAGGTTTAGTTTAGGTTGAGCAGCAAAGCCACTCACTATTCCCAGGAGAACCTGAGGCCATAAGAGTCCTACCCCTCTTTGCCTTGCAAAAGCCATTAGTTCCTTCTTGTGCTGCAGCCACCTCCATAAGTCCTGTAGGCCACAGCTTCCTTTATCTTTCTTCTTTAATCATTCCTATTCTACCTACTTGCAGTCTGCCAAAAGCTTGTTGATACCTCTTATTTGCTGATATACCTCCCTA
>JAQZBX010097227.1:0-11713 GCA_029593785.1 Cabassous unicinctus
GTAGTATTTTTATCAAGAAAGGATGCTGTATTTTGTCAAATGCCTTTTCTATGTCAATCAATAAGATCATGTGATTTTTCTTCTTTGATTTATTAATGTGGTGTATTATGCTGATTGATTTTCTTTTGTTGAACCACCCTTGCATGCCTGGTATAAAACTTACTTGATCATGATGAATAATTCTTTTAATGTGTTGTTGGATTCATTAGCAAGTATTCAATTGAGGATTTTTGCACCTGTATTCATGAGAAATGGGTCTATAATTTTCTGTTTTTGTAATACCTTTATCTGGCTTTGGTATTAGGGTGATATTGGCTTAATAGAATGAGTTTGGTAGCCTTCCTTCTTGTTCAATTTTTTGGAAGAGCTTGAGTAAGATTGGTATTAAATCTTCTTTGAATGCTTAGTAGAACTCATCTGTGAAACTGTCCGGTCCTGGGCTTTTCATTTTGGGGAGCTGTTTGATGACTGTTTCATTCTCTTTACTTGTGATTGGTTTGTTGAGGTCTGTCTATTTCTTCTAGGGTCAGTGTAGGTTGTTTGTACATTCCTAGGAATTTTTCCATTTTGTCTGCATTGTCTAGTTTTTTGGCATAAAGTTGTTCATAGTATCCTCTCATGATCCCTCTTATTTCTGTGGGGTCAGTAGTAATGTTCCTGTTTTCATTTTTTATTTCATTTATTTGCATCTTCTCCCTTTTTTTCTTAGTCAGTCTAGTTAAGGGTTTGTCGATTTTGTTAATCTTGACAAACCAACTTTTGGTTTTGTTAATTCTCTCTATTGTTTTTTTGTTCTCAATTACATGTATTTCTATTCTGATCTTTGTTATTTCATTCCTTCTACTTGCTTTGGGATTAGTTTGCTTTTCTTTTTCTAGTTCCTCCAGCTGTGTAGTTAGGTCATTGATTTTAGCTCTTTCTTCTTTTTTTATGTAAGCATTGAGGGCTATAAATTTCCCTCTCAGCACTATCTTCACTGCATCCAATAGGTTCTGATATGTTGTGTTCTCATTGGTCTCAAGATATTTATTGATTTCTCTTGAAATTTCTTCTTTGACCCACTGATTATTTAAAATGTGTTACTTAAGCTCCATATATATGTGAATTTTCCCTTTTTCTGCCTCTTGTTGATTTCCAGCTTTATTCCATTCTTCCCCTACCTGGGGCGTGGATGGAGCTGCAGTTGTGGGCAGCAGTCTATGCCGTGTGGGTCCAAAATGACCACAGTTGCCAAGATAAACTGATGTAGCACCAGCCCCCCTCCCTGCCGGGGGTGGGGATGGACCCTCTGTAGTGCCCAACAGTCTAATCCGTGTGGGCCAAATATGCCTGCAGTTGCACTGAGAGGCTGAGGGAGTAATATCCGTTCTGCTCTTTAGGGGGTGGGAACAAAACCACTGATTCCCAACAGTTCAGGCCCTGTAGGCCGAAAGTACCCACCATTGCCCGGAGAGGCTGAGGAAACACCAGCCCCTCCTATCTTATTGGGTGGTGGGGGTAGATCTACAGGCACCCAACAGTTCAGTCCCTTTAGGCCAAGAGTACCTGCCATTGCCCAGAGAGGTTGTGGAGACACTAGACCCCTCCTATCATATTGGGGGTGGGGGTGGATCCACAGGCACCCAACAGTCCAGTCTGTGCAGGCCCAAAGTGCCTGGAGAGGCTGAGGAAACACAAGCCCCCTCCTACCCTACTGGGTGGTGGGGGTGGAGCCACAGACATCCAAAGTCCATTCTGTGTAGGCTGAAAGTGCCTGCCATTGCCCAGAAAGGCTGTGGAAACACCAGCCTCCTCCTTTCCTATTGGGGGGTGAGGGTGGATCCACAAGTACCCACCAGTCCAGGCTGTGTGAGTCAAAAGCACCTACAGTTACCCAGAGAGGCTGGGCAAACACAGTCCCTCTCTTGTCCTGTTGGGGGACAAGACCTATGAGCCACATGTGCCCAAAGGTCAAGTTGTGCAGGCTAAAAGTGCCTGCGGTTCCCCTGAGAGGCTGAGGGAACATCAGACCCTCCTCTCCCATGGGGGGGTAGAGTGGACATGGACTCCAAGGCGCTTAAAACCAGTTCGTGTGGGATGAAAACACCTGTAGTTGCCTGGAGAGGCCAATAAAATCCAGTTCCTTTCCTATCCTATGGGGTGCAGGGATGCAGCCCCAGGTGTCTGACTATTCCATCTCTGCCTGTTGAAAGCACCTGCAGTTGCCTGGAGAGCCTGGTGCAGATCCCACCAGCTTCCTCCCTGCCGGAGGTGGGACTAGAACCTAGGCTAGGGCTGCAGTCTGATCGTGGTGGAAAGAAGCCAGTCCCTAACTTCACTGGCTTTTCAATCAGCCAGGCTTCCCCTCATGTTGGGGGCGGAGTCAAAATGGCAGGTATCTGGCCTCTTTCCAACTCGGACTGGTTCAAACTCTAGCTGTTCCTATATTATACTTTAGCCAGCCGAGTCCACCAATCAATAGCTGAAGTCAGTGGACAACCATCTCTTCCTCCCCCGTTTATGGGAAACGGAGCTTCTAACTCCAGCCATGGAATTGCTCCTGAGGCGACTTGCAACGCTAGAGTAGGATGAGCACCAGCTTCTGAGGCGTAGCTTGCAGTTTCCCAGAGAGGTGGTGCAGGTCCCCCCAGCTTCTTCTCTGCCCGAGGTGGAACTGGAGTTTAGGCTGGAGCTGCAATCCGATCTGCATGGAAAGAGTTGGTCCCTACCAGCACTGTGATTTTCAATCTGCCCCGCTTCTCCTCATGCCGGGGGTGGAGTTAAAAGTCTACCTGATTTAAAAAAAAAAAAAAGTATACCGGCCTCTTTCTGACTGGACAGGTTCGAAGTTTAGCTGTTCTTAGGATTATACTTTAGCTTGCCAAATTTACTAATCAGTAGCTGAAGTCGGTGCCACACTGTGTCCTCCTCCCCTGTTTTTGGGAAATGGAGTTTCTAACTCCAGCCACAGAATAGCTCCCGTGGAGGCCTGCGCCGCAGGCACCGACCTCTGCAGCAGAGGCCTCTACTCACAGATCTTCTCTGCAGATGGGCAGTCTCCTCCTTCCATACTTTCAAGGATGTTGCAGGATATTATTCCGGTCTTCTGGGGTCCCCAAACAGGTGCTTTAGACAACTCTGGGTGATTACTAATTGCCCTTTAGGATGAGCTGACTCTAGGAGCTCCTTACTCTGCCGCCATCTTGGCTTAACCACCTGAAATAAAGTTTTTAAAAAGATTACTTAGTATCTTGATATGGGTGGCAGTTACATGGGTGTTATCTATGTAAAAGATCCTTTAGCATTGTATACTTAAGGTTTGTGCACTTTACTATATGGAAATTATACATGAATTAAAAAAAGAGATTACTCAGGCTGCTGAATGGAGACTGAATTATACAGGTGCCATAATGGAAGAGAAGACCAGTTAAAAAGGCTGTTGCTTCCAGGGTTTTAGTTTTCCTTATGCTGCTCAAGCAAATACCATGTAATGAACTGGCTTAAACAATGGAGTTTATTAGCTCACGATTTTGAGGCCGGAGAACGTCCAAATTAAGGCCTCATCCAGGCTATGATTTCTCTTCATGAAGACTGGCCTTTTGGAGCTGGCTGCCAGTGATCCTTGGTCCTGGGCTCCTCTGTCATATGGCAACGCACATGGCAGCCTCTCCTGGCCTCTCCCTTTTCTTCCAGGTTGTGTTGACTTTCAGCTTCTTGTTTCCCATGGCTTTCTCTCCTATCTGTCTGAATTTCATTCCACTTATAAAGGATTCCAGTACTGTAATAGGATTAAGACCCATCCTGACTGAGGTGAACCACACCTTAACTGAAGTAACCTCATCAAAAAGTCCTACTTACAATGGGTTCATACTCACAGGAATGGATTCAGTTTAAGAACATGTTTTTCTGGGGTACATACACCTCTAAACCACTACAGTTACAATATGACTTTTTGTGGGCTCTAGGCATTTTTGCCTTGTGAGTCCTTTCCTCCATAACAAACAAACAAACAAACAAACAAACATTTTATGACTGTTCTGCTGTAAAGGCAAATACATTAAAATTTTACATTAAAATTTTTTCTTTTACTTAGCAGTTTACTTTTGTTTTTGTAATTTTAAAAGCAATTAAACCCTTTTTGTGGCCCTTAAAAGTATTATGGTCTGTAGGAACTAGGCCTCCTTTGTCTAGTGGACAATTTGGTCCTGGTTGCTATACTTTGGGTGAGAAAAGATGGTGGTTTAAAGGTGTGTGGAGATTGAAAGGATGGATGCAGAGCCTTGGGTGGAGCAGGTTTGGAGAGGGTGTGGGATTTGTTTTGACCATGTTAAATTTGAGATACCTACTAGTCCAGTGTTTCTCATACTTTAACGTGCATAGAAATCAACCGGGAAATTTGTTAACAGGCAGATTCCAATTCATGGTAAGAGGACTGAGATTCTGTATTTCTAACTAGCTCCCAGGGATGTAGATGCTATCAGAGGACCACAATCTGAGTAGCAAGACACTAGACAACTATATGGGAATGTTAAGTAGGCAGTCTGGAGTTCCTGGAAGAGACCAAGACTGGAGATATCAATTTGGGAGTCATCAGCATGTAATTGATATGGTATTTGAAACAGTCTATGTAACCTTCTTGAAAACTGAATGAATAAATCACAGTGTGTATTATTAAGGCCTCATATTTAATCAGTTCCTAGCATTTCTTTTATAGCCATGCAATTCTTATTGACAGAAGAAGATTGTTCCTGGTAGAGATGTGGGCAAATTAAAATTATAGGGCTATAAGGATATTTCCCCCTACACGTGTAAGTCTGAATAGACTCTTCAGATGAGTAAACTTTTCTCTTGCATACAGGAACTGTGGGTTATTCATCTTTATATTTCCTCTGTACGGTGTCTGGCACATGGTTGAAGTGCCATAAAGGCATGCTCTATACACGAATGGGTGCACAAATCATCTCCCATTTCTAAAAGGCTGCTCATCAAGTGAGATAACATGCTGACAATCTTAAGGCCATGCAAGCATCTGGTGTCCCTCAGAGTTACATCTCTTAGGGAGATCTGGATGGAAGGCAATGCAGTACAGGAGGTAGAGCCTGTTCTCCGCTGTCACAGAGACCAAAGGCCTAATCTAGGCACTTCCAGGTATTTGCACTGTGATCTTGGGCTAGTTACATAACTTCTAAGCCCCTTATCTGTAAGATGGAGATATTGTCTATCCTGTAGGTCACTATGAGGTTTAAAGATGACTTGAACAGAACACCTGGTCTACAGATGGCATTTTATTATATCTAAGTTTTTATTAAATGTTTAGGTAAATGACATTTTTATTATACCTTAATTTTTTTTTTTTTTTTTAGGTACCAGGGCCCAGGCTTGAACCTGGGACCTTGTATATGGGAAGCTGGTGCTCAACCACTGAACCACGTCAGCTCTTCTTCATTTGTTTGCTTGTTGTTTGTTTTTCTTTTTAGGTGGCACTGGGGAATGAACCTCGGACCTCCCATGTGGGAATCAGGCACTCAACCACTTGAGCCACATCCGCTCCCTATACCTGCATTTTATTTTTATTTTTAAAGATTTATTATTTGTTTATTTACACACACACACACACACACACACACACACCCTCCACTGCTTGTGCTCGTTGTCTGCTTTCTATGTCTGTTCACTGCGCGTTTCCTCTGTGTCTAGTTGTCTCCCTTTGTTGTGTCATCCTGCTGTGCCAGCTCTCTGCGGGAGTGGGCTGTCAGCTCTCCGCGGGTGCGGGACAGCTTGCCCTCACCAGGAGGCCCTGGGAACCGAACCTAGGGCCTCCCATATGGTAGATGGGAGCCCAACCACTTGAGCCACATCCCCTTCCCTATACCTGCATTTTTTAAGCAAAGTTATAGTTATTGACATCTAGTGAATTTTGCTTTATTTTAGTATAATATTTGGTACATACAGAAAAACTTATATACATGTAAGTATTTAAATATAATTATTTCTATCTACCAAGTGAACTCATTACCTGTCTCAAGATCTAGAACATTTCAATAATTTGTATCTATTGGTGTGTCCTTCCTCTATCCCATTCTGCTATCTTTCACCAAATGTAACTGCATCCTGAATTTTTCTGTTTGTTATGTTGCTTAAACATAAAGTTTTATTGTCTCTGAATGTGTTGGGAGGTGATTTCCCATGTATCTCTCACCTTTTTGCACCTCTTGTGAGCAGAATTGGCAGCTTTTGTTCACACAGTCTTTTCAAAGGTATTTGTGTAGCAAACAACCTTGTAAGATAGAGATAGTGTTTCCCTTGAGGGCAGAGGGCAGATTTTTTTACTATCCAGGACAACAAAGGTACTGTTTCTTTCCAGGGCAAAGGCTGGGCAGGTTTGCCTGAAGCCCTTTTAAAAGATTGGAGGTTTTGATTTGGATGACATCAAGATGACAGTGTAAGACTTCCCTGGGAATGTATCCCCTTAGAGACAGCTAAATGAAAGGGCAGATTCAGCTCTCTTGGATCTCTGGAGGATGATAGAGACTGGACAAAGACTCTACAAGCACTGAATTGAAGGGAAAAAAAAAACACCGAAAAAAAATATATATATAGATAAAAGAGTGGTGTGGACCTGCTAGTCCCAACATTTGGTCCTGCATGGTTTAAGAGACACACAGCAAACCCCCAAGGAAAACAGTTTGGCAGTTCCTCAAAAAGTTAGTGTAGACTTACCATATGACTTGGCAATCCTTCTTCTAGGAATTTACTCAAAAGAATTTAAAGCAGGGACTCAAACAGATAATTGCACACATGTTCATAGTGGCATTAAAAAAAAAAGAGGCACAGCAGCAATGCTCTGGCCTGGGCACCTCCTGCTGTGGTCACTTCCCACAGAACCTCCACGGCAGCAACTTAGTGTCCCATGCACATTCAGACGTGGGGACCCAAGGCCACAAAGTCCCAGGTCAGGGCCCTAGTGATTGGCATGTGTGAGCATACAGAGTGGTTCCCTGGAAATCAGAATGATTCACAGTGAAACTAATTATTGGCAAGCTGTGCACACTCCCAGCCTGGTCTCTAATTGCTGGTGCACATAAACAAAAATCAGGTATTTTGGAACACTGGCCCCATCTGGCTGCATGGTTGGGATCTCTAAAGTGTTAAGTTACCAGAGGCAGAAAAGCTGCATAAAAAGGGAAGTTGAATTGCTGTAAGGCAGAGTGGACCCAATGGTGAAAGTTGAGAGTGAAAAGGCACTCAGGGGCACAGGAGAGGAGTAGAGCAAGTCATAGTCTCTGGGGCAGGAAATTTGTATAAAAATAAAGAGAACTAGCCTAAGACTCCTGGAGAAGGAAGGGAAAGGAGTAAAGGAAACCCACTCTTGGAGAGGAAATAGTCAGACGTAATAGGGTGATTTAACAGTTATTGCACATGCCCAGGACAAGAGGCAGGTGCTGAAAGACCTGAGTTTATCCAAACTATTCAAGATGGGCTGCCCTAAAGGCTCACTAGAAACTGGATCAATCATTGAAGAAGAGCCTTAACACACAGCCAATCTATACCAACATCCTAGGCAGGAGGGAGAAACTGACTTCTAAGAGTTAGCATGTCAAAACAATCAAATGTCTAGATATCGACAAAAGATCACAAGCCATACAAACAATCAGGAAGAGATGGCTCAGTCAAGTGAAAAAATTAACATTTCAGAGGAAATATAGACAGTTGTACAACTAATCAAAGATGTTTAATCTAAATCAATTCAAGGAGCTAAAGGGAAATATGGCTAGAAATAAACTAAATTTGTATATAGAATGAAAGGATATAAGGAAGATGATGTGTGAATGAAAAGAATTAGAATGTTTAAAAAGGAACACAACAGAACTTATGGGAATGAAAAACACAATAATAGAAATTGAAAATGCACTAGAGGTGTTCAACAGCAGATTTGAACAGGAAGAAGAAAAAAATCAATGATCTAGAAGACAAGACATTCAAAATCATTTGGTCAGAAGAGCAGATAGAGAAAAGAATTTTAAAAAGTGAGCAGAGCCTGAGAGACCTGTGGGACAACATGAAGCATACCAACATATGCATTATGGAAGTCCTGGAAGGAGAGGAGAAGAAAATAGGTATAGAAATAATATTTGAAGTGTTGGGCTGAAAATAAAATAAACAGACTAAAAAAAGGGTACAGAGCAAGTTTATTGAGCTAAAGTTGCATTAATGCAGAAGCAGAACCAAAGAGGTTTCTACTCTAAGGGATGAGCTGGGGGAGCAGTGTATATGGCTGTTTGGAACAAAGGGAATGGGGAGGGTAAAGGGGACATGATTTATGGTTACTATGGAGGCTACAAGGGCTGTTTGTTGGCCATTTGGTAAAGATCAGCAGACTTTGCTGGTGTCAGCTTGAATTCTTTGTTGCAGTTCTTTCTCCCAGGCTGGGGCAGGGGTTTTTATCAGCACCGCAAAGGATTATGTATGTCAGCCTGCTTCAAGTTAACCTGTGTTTCTTCTTTGTAATTCCCTGGATAAAATGAAAGTTCAAGCAAATCAAAATGGGTAGTAAAATCATTTATCATTCCAATTTCACGGAAGGAATAATGGCTGAAAATTTCCTGAATCTTATGAAAGACATACATGTCTAAGAAGTGCACTGAACTCCAGGCAGGATAACCAATAGACCTCTTCAAGGTACATACTAATCAAAATGTTGAATGCCAGAGATAAAGAGAGAATTCTGAAGGTGGCAAGAGAAAGGCAAGTCACCACAAGCAAGGGAGCCTCAATAAGACTAAGTGCCAATCTTATCAGAAACCATGGAGGAAGGAAGACAGTGATATGTTATATTTAAGGTACTGAAAGAGAAAAACTGCCAGCCAAAAATTTTTATGCAGAGAGTGATACCATCAACGTGACAACATAAGACATCCCCTGAATAAACCTCCCCAGAGATTCAGTGAATAAAAGGACAAATTCCATTTGCTTAGAACTCTGGAGGACAGTAGAGACAAGAGAAGGACTCCACAATGCTGAATCGAAGAAAGAGAAAAATATTCTGATAGGAAGTTGAAGCTGGCTAGTTTAGGGAATGGGGAGACGAATCTAAAACCTGGCAGAAAAATATGGCCGTGAAACACGTAGCCACAGAATTCCACCTGGAAATCCCAAGGGAAAGACTCCACAAGAAGGCTGCTGGAAGAATCCTGCAAGAATCCTCCATTTTGGAACGAGATTTCATCAGGGGTCAAGGAAAAGTGCTGGATATTCTCAAGGGGCCTTATCATTGGGCCCCCCTGGGGGGAATTGACAGGTGACGTAATCAATCAAAACAGCAAAGAACTGGAACCCCTCCCCCAAACATTAACAAGGGGAGGGATAATTGATGGTTTAAAAAGCAAGTGTAGAGGCTAAATCGTCCATTTTTTCCTTCTCTGCCTGGACCAGCCCATGAGTACACTTCTCTCATTTCCTTAGTAAACTACTGACCTCTCTAAACTGTCATGTTCTTAAATTCTTTAATGTAACATAGCCAAGAACCTAGAGGGAATCCGACAACAAAACTTCTGTCCTGGACAGGCTGGTCCTCTTTTCTCGCCCCCTCACTTGGTCCTGCACAGTTTGGGAGTTGCCCAGAGGCAGTAGCTCAGGTCACTCCCACCGGAGAAACAGACCTTAGAGGAATTCACAACAGCAACTTAGAACCCCACACATATCCAGGCACAGGGACCCAAATCTGCAAAGACTCAGTGTGGAACACAAGCTGCTGAGGAGTGGTACATACAAAAGGGGTGGGGTGGGGGTGGGGAGAGAGAGACTGTGGTAAAAGCAGCTGCCAGGTGGTGCATTCTCTCAGTCCAGTTACTGTCAGCTGGACTACCTAAATGCAAAATGGACTTTTCTGGAGTGACTCATCTTTCTGGATTGACTCTATTTGGCTTCCCAGGGCAAGATTCCCTAATGAGGAAGAAACTTGAGGTAGAAAAGCCTCACAGAGAAAAAAAAGGGGTGGTGGTGGATTAAACTGAACTGCTGTAAGACAAGGGGGTCCCAGAACTGAAACATAAGGAAAATGGGGTACTGAGTGAGGGAGAGAACTTAAACAAATCATAGGAGCTGGGGAAAGGATTCTGCATCAAAACAAACAGAACAGGGAAGCAGATGTGGCTCAAGCCCTTGGGCACCTGCCTACCACATGGGAGGTCCCGGATTTGTTTCCTGGTGCCTCCTAAAGATGAGCAAGATGGCGAGCTGATGCAACAAGATGACACAACAAGGTGACAATGCAACAAGGTGACAACACAACAAGATGACAACTGTATTAGCCAAAGGGGTGCTGATGCAAAATACCAGAAATCTCTTGGCTTTTATAAAGGGTACTTATTTGGGGTAAAAGCTTACAGTTACCAGGCCATAAAGCGTAAGTTAGTTCCCTCACCAAAGTCTGTTGCCATGTGTTGGAGCAAGATGGCTGCTGACATCTGCCAAGAGTTCAGGCTTCCTGGCTTCCTCTCTTCCCAGGGCTTGTTTCTCTCTGGGCTTAGCTGCCCTGCTCTCTCCACAAGGCCTGCTGTAGATTATCAGGTGACCAGCTCTGTCTCTCTCCCCAGGGCCTCTGTGTGTCTGTGGGGCTGTCTCTATTGCTCTGTGTTCTTCTGTGTGTTTACTTCCCAGGTTCCGGCTCAAAACTCAGCATCAAAACTCCAACTCACTCCTCTGCTCTGCCATGTCGTTTTATCTGTGAGTCCCTGCCCACCAAGGGGGCGGGGACTCAATGTCCTACTGACATGGCCCAATCAAAGCCTAATCATAATTTAATCATGCCCAGGTACAGACCAGTTTACAAACATAATCCAATATCTATTTTTGGAATTCATAAACAATGCCAAACTGCGACAACGACGCAACAAGGAAATACAATGAGAAACACAACAAGTGGGGACTGGAGGTGGCTCAAGTGATTGGGCATCTCCTTCCCACATGAAAGGTCCTGGGTTTGGTTTCCAGTGCCTCCTTAAAAAAAAACTAAGATGAGCAGACAGCGCAAAACAACGACTAGGGGGGAGGGGGGAGAAATAAATAAATAATAAATCTAAAAAAAACCACAAAACTAAACTTAAAGACAGAACAGATAAAAATTCCCAGAAAAGAAAGAGAGGAAAAGAAGCTTTTTCCTGGAGGTGAAACAATTACACAAAAAGTGGAATCTTAAAAACTGTACCGCATTGGCAGGGCAAGAATCAGATGAAGAAGAGATGAGAAAATCTGGTCATCTAAACTTGGGCTGTTCTAAAGGTCCAGAATAAGTTGGACCAAGCATCAAAGAAAAGCCTTAACACAAAGCCAATCAACAATAAAACTCTAGACAAGTGGGAGAAATGGACCTTCAGAGATAATCAGATGCCTAGACATCAGCAAAAAATTACAAGCCATATTAAGAAACAAGTAGAAATGACTTAGTCAAGGAAACAAATTAAAACTTCAGAGGAGACACAGAATTTGGAACAATTAATCAAAGAAGTTCAAATATCCTGGGGAGCAGGTGTAGCTCAGTGGTTGAGCACCTTCTTTGTGTATATGAGGTCCCAGGTTCAATCTCTGGTACCTCCTCAAAACAAACAAATAAACAAAAATATCCTAAATCAATTCAAGGACAAGAAGGAAAATATGGCTAAAGAGATAAAGGACATTAAGAATTGTGTGAGCATTAAGAATTTGAAAGAAACATAACAAATTATGGGGATAAAAG
>JAQZBX010097228.1:0-11716 GCA_029593785.1 Cabassous unicinctus
ATTTGAGCAAGAAGGAGGCTTTCAGAGGCAAACCTTAGGCAACCCATAACAACAGGCTAGGTTTCAATATCAAGTGAAAAGGCTTGTAAATCTAGTCGTTAATATCAAGGGCACATCATTACATCACCCTCCTTCTCCAGTCACTGCCCCTGCACTTGGGGGACTGTTGCTGCTCCCTTAGATAATGTCACAGAGCACTCCAATTTGGGAATTCAATATTCTTTCGGTTATTATGTGAGTCTCCATCCACTGTGACAATGCCCCGTGAGCATTTGAACATTTTTAGAAACCTTATATGGATGTTCAGGTGAACTTCCTCCCATGCATTCCCCATCACTGACACCTCAAACCAACGGTCCTCCCCCACCCCAATTGTAATCCTACTGTGATCCAAAGCTTCTTCAAAAATGAAGTCATTACAATAGCCAAATACAATTATTAGGAAAATGAAACAATAGTGATAAGTTTAAATATAAGAAATAACATTTGTTAAAATTTTAAAACTCTAGAAATAAAATAAAATTAAAAGATTGGGATATTAAAAAATAGAAAATATTTTTAAAAATGTTTAACCATTTGCTTTTCATCACCACAATATGTAGTGTCCTGTCTCATTTCCAGGGTCTCAGTATTTTTCATTTTGTTTTCAAAGAAGTTTTAGGTCACAACGAAGACACTCACAGAATAAAGTAGACTCTCATATAACCAACACCCTCTCCTTTTTCTCTCCCACGTATTAATACCTTTTTATGTGTGGATTGTACCTTTGTTATAGCTGATATACAAATAGTGAAACATAACTACTAAACATGGTCAATGATTTACATTATGGTTTACATTTTAGACTGTACACTTTTATAAATTTTGATGATATTTACCGTGTCCTGGTTCCATCAGTTTAAGATTAGGTAGGACACTTCTACTGCCCACTAAATACCCCCCTGTTAGATCTATTTTATTTTTCCTTCCTCCTCCCCTTGAGGCTCATGGAGACTCCGTGGCTTCATTCCTTGGGTGACAAGATTCATAGTTACATGCAACAACACTGAGGTCTTGACACACTGATTTGTCATCCCCTATGAGGAACTGCCTAGGTTCTCAAGAGACTCCCATCTGTCTATTTGTGAACAAACTGGTCATACAGAGGTTGGGAGTCCAACTCCTTCCTGCACAATATGTGGGTCTCCACTCACTGATACAACACATTATGACAGAATGATCACTCACACACTCCCAAGAAGCCTGCTCCAAGTGCACCCTGACCCAAATGCCTGCCCATCCAACACCCTAAACCAGTAAACCTACCTTGTCATATTGCCATAAGAGCATTTTCAACTATGTACTTTCAACCACATACCTGAAAATCCCCAGTGTTCCCCTGGTCCCTCTCCCAACCCTCCCCTCAGTACCCTGGACATTCTAACCCACCCTTCCCATTCTACCCACCTGTTAAACATGCACCACCAACCCAATAATATCACTACCCTCCTGTCATATCTGTTCAATACGCAACTACACACTTTCACCTTACCATAGATTACATCTGTGTGGGTGTTGGCTTACAAACTTCTTCTCCATTTCTATTTCTAATAGACCTATATTCTAGATGATAGCTCTCTGAGTCTGCTCAATTTGATTAATTCATATCAGTGAGGTTATGTACAGTTCTCCTTCAATGCCTGGCTTGTTCACTCAATAAGGTCCTCAAGATTCACCCATGTTATCCCATGTGTTAGCACTTTATTCCTTCTTAGAGCTAATCAATATTCCATTGTATGTATGTACCACATTTTGTTTATCCATTCATTTGTTGATGGACAGTTGAGTTGATTCCAACTTTTGACAATACTGAATAATGCCTCTTTGAACATTCTTGTGCATGTATCTGTTTGTGTTTTTGCTTTCAATTCTTCTGGGTTTATACCCAGCAGTGGAATTGCTGTATCATATGGAAGTTCTATAGTTAATTTTCTGAGGAACTGCCAAACTGTCCTCCACAATGGCTGGACCGTTGTACATTCCCAACAGCAGTGGATGAGTGTTCCCATTCCTCCACATCCTCTCCAACACTTAAAGTCCACTGTTTTTTTAGTAGCCGCCATTCTAATGGGTGAAAGATTCTATCTCATTGTAGTTTTGAGTTGCATTTCCCTAATAGCTAGTGATGTTGAGTATCTATTCATGTGCTTTTTAGCCATTTGTATTTCTTCCTTGGAGAAGTGTCTTTTCAGGTCACTTGACCATTTTTAAAATGGGTTGTTTGTCATTTTATTTTCAAGGTGTAGGATTTCTTTATACATGCAGTATATTAGGCTCCTGTCAGATATATGGTTGCCAAATATTTTCTCCCACTACGTGGGCTGCCTTTTTATTTTCTTGATATCATCCTTTGAGGTGCAAAAGTTTTTAATTTTGAAGAGATCTTATTTATCTATTTTTTTCTTTTGCAGCTCGTGCTTTGGGTATGAAGTTCATGAAACCATTTCCTATTGTAAGGCCCTGTAATAGAAATAGATGCTTCCCCACATTATCTTCCAAGGTCTTTATCGCATTGGCTCTTATATTTAGATATTTCATCCACCTTGAGTTGATTTTTGTATAAGGTGTGAGATGGTGTTCCACCCTCATTCTTTTGGATTTGGGTATACTGTTCTCCAAGCACCTTTTGTTGAAGAAGCCACTTTGGTCCTGGACACTTCTTAGTTGGGAGTTTTTGATGACTGTGACTATCTCTTTTATTGTAATTACACTGTTTTCATCAATTTCTTCTGTTGTCAATGTAGGCTGCTTGTGAGTTTCTAGGAATTTGCCCATTTCCTCTAAATTATCATTCTTGTTGGCATATAATTTTTCAAAGTATCCTCTTACGATACTCTTTATTTCTGTGGGGTCAGTGGTAATATCCCCTTCCTCATTTCTTATTTGGGTATTTGCATCTGCTCTCCTTTTTTCTTTGTTAGTCTTGCTAAAGGTTTGCCAATTTTATTGATCTTCTCAAAGAAACAGCTTTTGGTTTTGTTAAATTTTTTCTGGTGCTTTCTTATTTTCTATTTCATTTAGTTCTCCTCTAATCTTTGCTATTTCCTTCTTTTTACTTCTCTTGGGGTTAGATAGCTGTTGGTTTTCCAATTCCTCCTTGTTTGCAGTAAGGTCTTCAATTTTAGCTCTTTCTTGTTTTTTGATATATGCATTTATGTCCATGAATTTCCCACTTAGTACAGCTTTTGCTGCATGCCATAGGTTTTGGTATGTTGTGTTGTCATTTTCAATCATTTCAAGGTAATTCCTGATTTTTTTTGAGACTTCCTCCTTGACCCACTGTTTGTCTAAGAGCGTGTTGTGTAACTTTCATATTTTTGAGCCTAATCTGGTTCTCTGGCTCTTACTGATTTCCAATATCATGCCATTGTGGTCTGAGAAATTACATTGTATAATCTCAATCTTTTTAATTCATTGTGATTTTTTTCTGTGGCCTAACATGTGTTCTATCTTGGAATATGATCCATGTGCACTCGAGAAGAATTTGTACCCCCTGTATATGGGTGTAGTGTTCTGTGTATGTCTATTAGGCCCAGGTCCTCTAATGTGTTACCCAAAGTATTTGTTCTTTATTGTTTCTTTGTCAAGATGTTTCTGTCTAAGGATGATAATGGTGTATTAAAGCCCCCCACTATAATTGTACAGGCATCTATTTCTCCACTTAATTTTTCCAGTGTTTGCCTCATGTATTTTGCAGTGCCCCTGTTAGGTGCATAAATGTTTATGATTGTTATTTATGCTTGGAAGATTACTCCTTTCACTAATATATAGTGTCTGTCTTTGTCTTTTACAATAGTTTTGCATTTAAAGTCTATTTTGTCTGTTATTAGTATAGCTACTTCTGCCCTTTTTTGGTAATTGTTTGCTTGTCAGATTGTTTTCCAGCCATTCAATTTCAGCCTCCTTGAATCACTGGGTCTAAGGTGGGATTCTTGTAGACACATATAGATGGGTCTTATTTCCTTATGCATTCTGCCAATCTGTGTCTCTTGACTGGTGAATTTAATCCATTAACATTCAGTGTTGTTATTCTCAAGGAATTTCTTACATTATCAATATTTTCTTTAGGTTTATGTATGTCATATGTTGTTTTTATTTCTCTTTGTTGTTTTAGTGGTTCTTACATTCTCCTCCAGCTCTCTCTCTATTGTTTTTTCCTTTCAACCTGTAGAACTCCTTTAGTGTTTCTTGAAGGGCTGGTATCTTAATGGCACACTCTCTTAATTTCTGTTTATCTGTGAATATTTTCAAAATGTATAATATTTTGATTAATTTATAATTTTTAAAAAATTTTTTAAATGAGCCTTAGATTACATAAGTGTTACATTAAAAATATAGGGGATTCTCATATGCCCCACATCCTTCCACTCCCACATTTTCCCACATTAACAACATCTCTCATTAGTGTGTTACATTTGTTACAACTGATAGACACTTATTGAAGCTTTGCTATTAACATTTCCAATAGTTTACATTATAGTTTACATTTTACCCCATAGAATTTGAAAGGTTTTGACAAAATGTATGATAGCCTTTATCTGTCATTGTAATGTCATGCAGGACAATTCCAATATCCCCAAAATGCTCCCATGTTACACCTATTCTTCAACCTCCCTGCTTCAGAATTTCTGGTACCCACTGCCCTTATATCAATGATACAATTCTTCCATTGCTAGAATAATAATAAGTCTATTATAGAACAATAATAGAATAAGTCTATTTTAATCCATTGTTCATTCCCCAATATTGAGAATTTTTGGATTGTGATGCTCACTCTGTTTCTGATTGACAAGGGATTTATATCCCATGGGGCAGATAGACGGATTTACCTAGCTTGCAGTTGTAAATACTCTCTGATTTCAGTGATGGGCATTGTCCCTCACTATTCTTTTTTTAGTTGTACTGAGCAAGTCCAATGAACGAAGAGTAGGTATTGCAACTCTGCTGAGATTCAGGGCTCAACTGGCATATGAACAGACCAAAGATTTTAAGTCTCTGGTACATAAAATTTACAAGTGTAGTGCTAATTATAAATGGGGCAGAAGAGCCATGAGTATGGAAATTATAAATGAGTGTAATTCCATTACACTGGGGAGCATATATTCCAAAATAAGGCACACTGACAGGGTGCCAAATTCCTGAGATTATCTGCCCTACTTATAGTGTCTAGATTTCTCCAGAGCCCTCATGTGCCCTATTTGTTTAGGCACTGTTTATTGTGGCAGTCAATAAGATCCTGCAGAGACATGCATAAGTGAAATATATTAAATGTAAAATGCACTTGTATTCACTGTTTTCCACTTTTAGTCAAGTAATTTTTCCCGATGCATCACTAGTTGATGCTTGGTAATAATCTCTCAGTGCCAGAGAGGCTCATCCTTGGGAGTCATGGCCCATGCTGGGGGAAATGTAGTGCATTTATATGCTAAGTTTGGCTTAGAGAGTGACCGTATTATTTTCTTATTTGTTAATTTTTTTGGTGTGGTTTTGTGGAGCCTTTGGATCACAATAGTGTCACAACTATGGCAGGGGAGGATCGTTGGTGTGGGGTGTCAGTAATGCGGTGATGTGAAGTGAGGCATGCACCTGGGGTGTGCTTTTAAGGCATATGAATATCTTCATGTGTTCATTGGGTATTTTCTAAGTGGGTGGAGACCCACATAATAACCAAAAGAATATTGAATTCCCATCCTGGGGTCTTGCAATATTCTCTAACAGAGTGGCAAGTCCCCTAGAGTACATGGGCAGTGCCTAGCAAAGGAGGACAGACCATTATGATATTGATGATTGTGCCCATGAAACTTTTCTTGTGAAATTGAAACACAGCTTAGTATTATATATTGCCTAAGAGTTACCTCTTGATTCTTTCTTAATTAAGCTGTCATATGAACACAATTTTCATACAAAATATAAGGAATGATTTTAAAATTTATCCAACATCTATGTTACTGAAAAAGCATCGTCATTATCAGAGGGTTGCTGTGTACCTATCCCTTATTTCATGTTCCTCCCACACTTAAAAAGTGACCTTTATCCTGATCTTGTGTTAAGAGTCCTCTTGATATTTTAAAATAAATTTACTATCAAAGCATATCTTATTAAACAACATGCTGCTTAGTTTTCAAAATTGATGTAGTAATCACAAACGTTTGTTCAATATATGTTTCTTTGTGTTTTTTATTTATGTCATTTTTCGATTATGCACATCTCGACAGGATCTCATTGACTGCCACAATAAACAGTGCTAAACAAACAGGGCTCATGAGGGCTCTGGAGAAATGTAGAAACTATAAGTAGGGCAGATAATCTCAGGAATTTGGCACCCTGTCAGTGTGCATTGCTTTGGAATATATGCTCCCCAGTGTAGTAAAGTTAGACTCATTCATAATTTCCCTATTCATGGCTCTTCTGCCCCTTTTATTTGAACCCATAATTAGCACTATACTTGTAAATTATATGCCCCCGAGACTTAAATCTTTGGTCTCTTCATATGCCAGTTGAACCCTGAATCTTAGCATAATTGCAATACCTACTCTTCATTCATTTGACTCACCCAGCACAACTAACAAAAGGATGAAGGTGGAGAATGCCCATCCCTAAAAACAGAGAGTATTTACAACTGCAAGCAAGGCAATTCCATCATCTGCCCCATGGGTTCTAAATCCCCTCTCAACAGAAAGAGAGTGGCATCACCATCAAAAATCCTTAAGATTGGGGAATGAACAATGGACTAAAGTAGACTTATTATTCTATTATTATTCTATTATAGACATTATTATTCTAGCAATGGAAGAACTTGTATTATTGATATAAAGGCAGTGGCTACCAGAAATTCTGATGTAGTTAGAGTGAAGAATAGGTGCATCATGGAGGCATTTTTGGAAAATTGGAATTGTCCTGCAAGACATAGCAATGACAGATAGAGACTATTATACATTTTGTTAAAACCTATAAAATTGTATAGGGTAAAGTGTAAATTAGCCAATGTTAATAGAAATGCTTCAATATGTGTCTATCAATTGTCACAAATGTACCAGACTAATGAGAGATGTTGTTGATTTGGGAAAATGTCAGAGGAGAAGGTGCAGGTTATATGAGAATCCCCAATACTTTTGAAGTAACATTTATGTAATCTAAAGCTCACTGAATTTTTAAAATTTATAAATGTAATCAAAATAATATACCTTTTGAAATAAAGATAATTCACAGATAAACAGGAGTTAAGAGAGTATGCCATTAAGATACCGGCCCTTCAAGAATCACTAAAGAAATTCTATAGGTTGAAAGGAAAAAACAAGAGAGAGAGAGCTGAAGGAGAATGTAAGAACCACTAAAACAACAAACAGAGAAATAAAAACAACATATGACATACATAAACCTAAAGAAAATATTGATAATGTAAGAAATTCCTTGAGAATAACAACACTGAATGTTAATGGATTAAATTCACCAGTCAAGAGACACAGATTGGCAGAATGCATAAGGAAATAAGACCCATCTATATGTGTCTACAAGAATCCCACCTTAGACCCAGTGATTCAAGGAGGCTGAAATTGAATGGCTGGAAAACAATCTGACAAGCAAACAATTACCAAAAAAGGGCAGAAGTAGCTGTACTAATAACAGACAAAATAGATTTTAAATGCAAAACTATTGTAAGAGACAAAGGCAGACATTATATATTAGTGAAAGGAGTAATCTTCCAAGCATAAATAACAATCATAAACATTTATGCACCTAACAGGGGCACTGCAAAATACATGAGGCAAACACTGGAAAAATTAAGTGGAGAAATAGATGCCTGTACAATTATAGTGGGGGGCTTTAATACACCATTATCATCCTTAGACAGAACATCTTGACAAAGAAACAATAAAGAACAAATACTTTGGGTAACACATTAGAGGACCTGGGCCTAATAGACATACACAGAACACTACACCCAAATACAGGGGATACACATTCTTCTCGAGTGCACATGGATCATATTCCAAGATAGAACACATGTTAGGCCACAGAAAAAAATCTCAATGAATTAAAAAAGATTGAGATTTTACAATGTAATTTCTCAAACCACAATGGCATGATATTGGAACTCAGTAAGGGCCAGAGAACCAGATTAGGCACAAAAATTTGGAAGTTAAAGGCAACACACTCTTAGAAAACCAGTGGGTCAAAGAGGAAATCTCAAAAGAAATCAGTAACTACCTTGAAATGAATGCAAATGACAAGACAACATACCAAAACCTACGGGATACAGCAAAAGCTATACTGAGTAGGAAATTCATGGACATAAAGGCATATATCAAAAAGGAAGAAAGAGTTAAAATTAAAGACCTAACTGCACATATGGAGGAATCAGAAAAACAACAACCAACTAACACCAAAGAAAGTAGAAAGAAGGAAATAACAAAGATTAGAGCAGGACTAAACAAAATAGAAAATAAGAAAGCACTAGAAAAAAATAAACAAAACCAAAAGCTGTTTCTTTGAGAAGATCAATAAAATTGACAAACCTTTAGCAAGACTAACAAAGAAAAAAAGAGAGCAGATGGAAATACACAAAATAAGAAATGAGGAAAGGGATATCACCACTGACCCCACAGAAATAAAGAGTATCATAAGAGGATACTTTGAAAAATTATATGCCAACAAGAATGATAATTTAGAGGAAATGGGCAAATTCCTAGAAACTCACAAGCACCCTACATTGATGACAGAAGAAATTGAAGAGCACAACAGTCCAATTACAGGTAAAGAAATAGACTCTGTCATCAAAAACGTCCCAACTATGAATAGCTTTGGACTAGACTGGCCTCTTCAACAAAAGGTGCTTGTCGAACTGTATATCCATATCCAAAAGAATGAGAGAGGAACACCACTCACACCTTGTACAAAAATCAACTCAAGGTGGATGACATATCTAAATATAAGAGCCAAGACCATAAAGACCTTAGAATATAATGTATGGAAACATCTATAAGACCTTGTAATAGGTAAGGGTTTCACAAACTTTGCACTGAAAGCACAAGCTGCAAAAGAAAAAAATAGATAAATGGGATCTCCTCAAAATTAAAAGCTATTGCATCTCAAGGGATATTACCAAGAAAGTAAAAAGGCAGCCTACCCAATGGGAGAAAATATTTGGCAACCATATATCTGATAGGAGCCTAATATCCTGCATAAATAAAGAAATCCTACACCTTGAAATTAAAAAGACAAACTACCTATTTAAAAAATGGGCAAGTGACCTGAAAAGACACTTCTCCAAGGAAGAAATACAAATGGCTAAAAAGCATATGAAAAGATGCTCAACATCACTAGCATGATCTCAATTTCTTAGAAATTATTTTCACTTCTAGTTTTTCCACATAGATTTTTCATAGAGGCTAATTCTTTAATTGCTTCAAACCTGTTTTTGTATTTAAATTTTTATCACAGAAGTTTTAGGTTTTTGGAAAAATCATGCAGAAAATATAGAGTTCTTATATACGCCCCTCACCACATGCATTTTCCCCCATTATTAAAGCTTTTTATGAGTGTGCAACATTGTAACAATTAATGAAACTATTATAATTATACTATTAACTATAGTCTATAATTTACATTTGAGTTCAGTGCTTGGGTTGTACAGTCCTATTTTTTTTTTATTTAATGGTACTAGTAATATATATACAAACTGAAATTGTCTTTTTTAAGCAAATTCAAATATAATTATATTTGCAATATTTTACTACCATCACCTCCAACCATTACCAAAACTTTTTCATCATCCCAAATAGAAACTCTGTATGAATATATTCATTTCTGATCCCCATCCCTGCCCTTGGTAACTTGTATTCTAGTTTCTTACTCTATGAACTTGCTCATACTAATTATTTCATATCAGTGAGTTTGTATAATATTTGTCCTTTTGTGTTTGGCTTATTTCAGTCAATATGTTGTCATCAAGTTTCACCCATGTTGTGCCACATATCAGAAGTGCATTCCTTTTCTGATTCAATTGAGTTGATCATATAGATACTTTCCTTTGTTCTCTTAATATGGTGTATGTCCTTAGTTGACTTTCTTATGTTGAACCACACTTGCATATATAAGATAAATCTGACTTGATCACGGCATATAAATCTTTTAATGTGTTGCTGGATTCAGTTTGGTAGTACTTTGGGGAGAATTTTTGGCATCTATATTCATAAGGAACATTGGACTGTAATTTTCTTTCCTTGTGGAATCTTTATATGTCTTTGGTATTAGGGAGATGTTGGCCTTATAGAGTGAGTTAGAAAGTGTTTCTTCCTCTTCAGTTTTTTGAAGAATTTGAGCAGGATTGGTGTTAATTCTTGAAAAGTTTTGTAAACTTCACTGGTGAAGTCATCTGATTCAGGGCATTTATTTTTGGAAGGTTTTTGATTATGAAATAAATCTCTTTACTATTTCTTGGTCTTTTGATCTTCCGTTTCTTCTTGTCTCAGTGTATGTAGTTTATGTTTTTCTAGGAGTTTGTTCATTTCATCTAAGTTATCTAATTTATTGCCATACTATTTTTCATATTATCCTATTATAATCCTTCTTGTTTTTCTGTGGGACCATTATTTATTAATAATGCCTTCCTTGTCATTTCTTAGTTTTTGCTATTTTCATCTGATCTCTTTTTTTCTTTGTCAGTTTAAGTGATGGTTTACTAATTTTTTAAGAATCTTTTCAAAGAATTTATTTTGGTTTTGATGATTTTATTATTTTTTAATTCTCTATTTCATTTATCTATATTCCAATTTTTGTTATTTCTTTCATTCTACTTGTTTTAGGTTTAGTTTGCACTTCTATTTCTAGGTCCTCCAATTGTGATGCTAGGTTTCTGAGTTCTTCATTTTTAATGTAAACATTTAGAGCTATAAATTTCTCTCTCGGCTTCCTTTGCTGAATCCCATAAGTTTTGGTATGCTGTGTTTTTGTTTTCATTTGTCTCAAGCTATTTCCTAATTTCCTTGTGATTTCTTCTTCAATCAATTGATTGTTTTAATGCATTTAATTTCCATGTGTTTGTGAATTTTCCAGTTCTCCTCTGTTATTGATTCCTAGCTTCATTCCACGTGGTTGGAGAATATACTTTGAATGGTTTCAATATTTTTAAAGTATTAAGACTTGTTTTGTGACTTAACATATTCTTTATCCTGGAGAATAATACATGTGCACTAAAGAAGAATGTGTATACTGCTGCAGTTGAGTGAAGTGTTCTATTTATATCTGTTAGGTCTAATTGAGTTATAATAGCATTCAAGTCTTTTATATTACTGTTGATCTTTCGTCAAGGTGTTCTATCCATTGTCAGAAGGGGTTCTAAATTATAATCTCTTACTATTAATGTAGACCCCTCTATTTCTTCCTGCATATCTGTCAATATTTGCTTCATATATTTTGGAGGCTCTGCTGTTAGGTACATATATATTTATAATTGTTTTGTCTTCTTGTGGAATTTATCCCATTATCCATATATAGTGACCTTCTTCATCACTCATCACAGTTTGTGACTTAAATTCTATTTTATCTGGCATTAGGATCACTACCCCATCTCCCTTTTGGTTATTATTTGTCCAGTATTTTTCCCCCATCCTTTCATTTTCAACCTACAGTGTCTTTTTTGTTCATTCTTTTTCCCTTCTGCTCTTCAGCCTGAATC
>JAQZBX010097229.1:0-11716 GCA_029593785.1 Cabassous unicinctus
AAAAAAAAAAAAAAAAGAAGACATTGGATGAGCACAAAGAAGAATTTGGAAGCATACATAGAAAAATAGCAGACCTTATGGGAATGAAAGGTGCAATAAAAGAAATTTAAAATACACTGGAATCATATAAGAGATTTGAGAACGCAGAAGAAAGGATTGGTGAGCTTGAAGAAATGGCCTCTGAAAGTGAACACACAAAAGAACATGAAGAAAAGACTGGAAAAACTTGAACAAGGTCTCAGGGAACTAAATGACAGCAAAGGACTTACAAATATACATGTCATGGGTGCCCCAGAAGGAGAAGAGAAGGGAAAAGGGGCAGAAGGAATATCTGAAGAAATAATGGTAGAAAATTTCCCAACCCTAATTAAGGACATAGATATCCATGTCCAAGAAGCACGACGTACTCCCATCCGAAAAAATCCGAAGAGACCAACTCCAAGACACATACTAATCAGAAAGTCAAATGCCAAAGACAGAGAGAATTCCGAGAGCTGCAAGAGAAAAGCAATGCATAACATATAAGAGACAGCCAATAAGATTAAGTGCTGATTTCTCACCAAAAACCATGGAGGCAAGAAGACAGTAGTAGGATATATTTAAGACACTGCAAGAGAAAAACTTCCAGCAAAGAATCTTATATCCGACAAGACTGTCTTTCATAAATGAGGGCAAGTTTAGAATATTCACAGATAAACAGAAACTGAGAGTTTGTAACCAAGAGACCAGCTTTGCAGGAAATACTAAAAGGTGTGCTACAGCCTGAAAAGAAAAGACAGGAGAGAGAGGCCTGGAAAAGAGTCTAGAAATGAAGATTATATCAATAAAAGTAACTAAAAGTGTCAAAAAAATGGTGAAAATAAAACATGACAGATAAAACCCAAATATTCAGGAATAAACTTAACCAATGATGTAAAGCACTTGTACTGAGAAAACTACAACTCATTGTTAGAAGAAATTTTTAAAAAGACCTAAATAATTGGAAGAACATCCCATGCTCACAGACTGAAAGACTAAATATCATTAAGATGTCAATTCTACTCAAATTGATAAACAGATTCAATGCAATCCCAATAAAAATTCCACCTGCATTTTTAAAATAAATGGAAAACATGATTTTCAAATTTATTTGGAAGGATAAGGGGTCCTGAATAGCCAGAAACATCTTAAAAAGGAAAAGCAAAATTGGAGGACTCTCATTTCCAGACTTTAAGTCGTATTACCTAGCTAGAGTGGTAAAAACAGCATGGTACTGGCATAAAGACAGACACATAGACCAATGGAACCAAATTGATGGTTCAGAAACAGACCCTCACATCTATGGTCAAGTGATTTTTGACTAGCCTGTCAAACTCATCCAGCTCAGGCAGAAGAGTCCATTCAACAAATGGTGCTGAGAAAACTGGATACCCATAGCAAAAGAAGGAAAGGATCCCTATCTCACACCTTATACAAAAATTAACTCAAAATGAATCAAAAACCTAAATACAAAAGCAAGAACCATAAAGCTTCTAGATGAAAATGTTGGAAAATATCTTCAAGACCTGGTGGTAGGTGGTGGATTCTTAAAGGAGATAAGAGGAGAACTGAGATGGACTACTGATATTTAATGTTTGTAGAAGTTTTAATTAGCTTTACTGTAAAAGTGTGGAAATGTACAGAGTTGATGGTAACACATTATAGTGAGTAACACCTGGTTTATAATGGGGATGTGGCTGAAAATGGTAGTCTAGGGATGTAAATGCCAATTGACAGAAAGCTAGAGAATAATCTAGGGACTGAACAGCATAGTAAACCCAAAGACGGATGAGAATTTTGGTTGACGGTACAGATGTAAGAGTGTCCTCTGTGAGCTAGAGCAGATGCACATCACTATTGCAGAGTGTGGGAATGGATACAACTGGAGTGACCTATGGACTGTGGTTAACAATAATAATGTAAATTCTTGCATCTATGCCAAAGATGTACTGTTGATAATGGGGGAGTATGGAAAATGTGTGCCAAATGTACGCTATGGACCTGGTAATAATCAGATGATATTATCTCATAATCTGTAACAAATGTTTCACCACGGTGTGGTTTGGGGTGTTGTTTGGGAATTCTGCACATGTGCATGACTGTTTTGCAAGTTTACAACTTCTGAGATAAAAATATATTTAAAAAATAATAGCGTGGGTTGGGGGGAAAATACACCAAATGTAAGATAAGGACGATAATTAGTAGTAAGATTTTGTCAATATTCTTTCACAATTTGTAACAAATGTCTCACGACAATGCAAGGTGTGGGTAGACGGTTGATGTATGAAACCCCATATGATGTTACGAATGTTTGCTTTGTAAGCTCACAACTTTTACTATACACTTATTGTTTATGTATGTTCATATATAAATGATATAAAAATAATAATAATAATAATAATAATAATAGGGTGGATTGAGGGAAAATACTTTGGTTAGTGGTAATAGTTTAAGGATGCTCTTTAATCACTATTTAAAAATGTTTAACAACAATGTAAGGTATTGGTGGTAGGGTGAGGTATGAGAGCCCTGTATGATGTTATGTATGTTTGTTTTATAAGTTCACAACTATTGCTATACACTTACTGTTTATGTATGTTCATGTATGATATACTTCAATAAATTTTTTTTAAAATGACTATTATTAAAAAGACTGAAAATAAAAAAAGTAAATGTTATCAGAGAAAAAAGAAAAGATAACTAATTCAAACAATTAGAACTGTGCAATACACTAATCAACAGAACATCAGGGGAAAGGAAAAACAATACTAACTCTTCAATTAAATATACATAGAAATATCAATCAATCTATACAAAAGACTGAGAACTTCCAATTCTGTCTTACTATCACTCAGCCCACAGCAAAAAAAAAAAAAAAAAAAGTTTTCAATTAAGTATCTATTTGCTGTCTAATAAGACAAGTTCCATGAGGACAGCTTTAAACAGATAAATGGATTGCTCTCTAAACCAAATCTCAGAGAAGATGAGATTAAGCAGAGTATTTAGGGTAAATAATTGACAAGTTTCCCCAAGCTGGAGTAGGTAAAGAACAAAAAGTGATGATAACCAAAGGGAAGACATCTCTCCATTCCTTAATTCCACCACCATCACCCTAGTCCAGGACCTTATTAACTTAAACCTAGACTATCTCAAGACTTTTAACTGCCTTCAGTCTTACACTTTAAGTAAACACCATTTCCAATATAACCTTTCTAAAATAATGCTTTATGAATATTCTAAAATCTTTCAACAATTCCCTATGTCATCCAACGATATCCAAAACCTCCTACAATCTGGTTCCACCTTACTTCCCACTAACATCTATCAAAAACAGATCAAATCAAAAATTATATACTGATGGTTGTGATTTCCATCCTACCCCAAAGTCAAATACCGGGTACTTTCTTGCTGAAATGCCTAAATATTTTTGTTCTACTAAGCTAAGCCCTACCTACTCAAGGTCAGTCTAAGCCCCTCCCATCACAGTACTTACTAAACTGACACTTTGAAAATGCTATATTGTACTGTGACCTCTCTAGTTATGCAAAGGCCATGAAGAAAAAAATTACCTAAGGATAAAAAAAAGGTATTTAATGGCACCTTTTCAAACATAGTGCCAGAAGAGCCAATTTTCTTTTGTTTTGTTATTTTTATTTTTTTCATTAAGAGCCAATTATTTTTGTTCTTAACATAGTGCCAGCATTCAAGCAGCATCTCCAACTAGAATGAGAATAACAGACCAGACTTTAGGGGCTTAGTTAGAGAGAAGAGAAGCTGAACTGGCTAGGAGTAATAACCTCTCCCTCTCTTCCTCTATTCCTGAGGCTTTCTGCCTCACTTTGTTTTCAGCTTTCCTTTTCTCTCAAAGGCCAACATGCTCCTACAGCTACCTTTCTTTTTCTTTTTAGGAGGTACTGGGAATTGAACCCAAAATCTCATACATGCAAAGCAGGCACCTAACCAGTGTTATACACGCTCCATCTGAGCTACCTTTCTATCTCCTCCAAAATTAGGTAGTCATTTATTTTGGACTACTTACTTCTTTACAATCATTCATGAAAACGAGATTATAAAATTATACTCTCACATTGATTTCAACAATGCTAAAAAATATGCATAAGTGCAAAGACTATAAGGAACTAAGAAAAATGAAAATATCTGATATAGAGTAAAGGAAAACCTCTACTACTATCTTATATTGTTATAATAAGGTATTTCATGCAATAAATAGAAAAAGTCCTTAAAACACCTTTTCTAATTCCTTCATTATGAAAGAAAAAATGGGATTCTCTAAAACAATGTATCTATTGTTGGCTTCTCTTAATTATTCATCACATGTCTGAGTCCTTTCTTCCCAACTATAAAATACCTACTACATGAATAAGAATTAGCATTCTGGATTACTTGCAAAAATGCACTTCTCCATTAGGGCAAATAAATTAGGAGTTGATTTTGAAGATGATATAAATACATTATAAAATTCACCTACTTTTTCTTAACCATTAAGCTAGGTGAGAGGAGCAGGACTGAAATGTCAAACCAGTACTCTTCTTTTACCTATGTTACTTTATTAAAATAACCATCTTACCGGTTCTTCAACTTCTCCACTAGCATGCTGAGCTTCAGCTTGTAGGTCTATTGGTGGAGCATCTTCCACAATTCTTTGAACAGACATTTGAATAAACTCATCAAAAGAATCCAACTGTTGTCTGACCAAGCCTTTCTCATCAAAATAGGAACTAGAAAAATATTTGAATTGATAATCAGTTAAAACTCACTGATGTTTTCTATATGTTCATTTCCCATTTTCATTATAATTAAGTTCATCAAAATTTTTTTTTTTTTTTTTTTACCAACTAACTATATGCCAATTGCTGCACAAGATGTTATGAGGTATCCCCAAAAAGGTAAGATAACCAGGAGCATTTATTTTCTTCGTAGAGCTCATTGTAAAGTTTGGGGAAAATGAGACTTATTTGGGAAAATTATTAAAGTACAATATGAGAAACATAAGGAACCCCTGATTTATAAATGTCCTTTATAGACAAATTTACCCAACCTCCCTGAAACATTTCTTGAAAAGTGTCAGAAGGCAAATCTAAAGAAAAAAGATAGTAAAAGATCACAATAAGGACTCTAATCTGAACAACAGGGAGAATGATGATATCAAAGATTGAAATAGGAAAGATACAAGAATGTCAATTTTAGGTTAAATATCCTTAGTTCTCGTCTGAGCATGTTGAGATGATGAGGGCAAGTCATTTGAATAAAAACACTCAGCAAATAACTGGTGATAAAAAAAAAAAAAAATGGCGCATGGGTTAGATATCAGAGCTAGGAGTATAGGTATGGAAATCACACAGTGACGCTCTACAAAAAGATGGGCTATCTTTTAAGGAAGGCTTTATTGTTTTCAAAGAACACAACTTATTCAGGAAAGGAATGGGAGAGGGGATATATAATAAAAATATAAGTAGACAAAAGCTCAAAAGGAATCTTATCTCCCCAGGAATTGCTGCAGAGCTGGGCTTTCTAGAGACTGAAAGAGCGCTGAGAGCTAACACAACCCTAAGGACTAGATAATTTTATCAACCCCTCAACAGTAGGAATTGCCAACCACTACCACATCTCCATGGCTCAACTCCTCCACCTTATGACCCATATATCTGTGAGGCTTTCTTAGCTTCTGCTCTCCCTGTAGGATGACTCCTCCATCCTCACTTCAATATTCTGAGACAATACGCACAGCCCAGGTAACTACCAGCCTCTCACTATGGCATCATCAGGTCACCTCACAGGTTACCAGCAGGCCTACAGACTGGCTGGCTTTGGGTCAAGGTACCATTCCTGATCTAATCAACCATGACCACCAGTGTTAGCAGTTAAGCCCTATAGCAGAGATCATAATACACAGGCATCCTTGCAAAAGGTACAGTTTAAAGAACGGCGGGGGTATTTTTCCTTTGGTAGAGGCTGTGGGCATAATAGAAAATGTAAGTAAAAGATTAATATTTAAGGAATCCAGGTGAAGGGTGGGTCCATGAATTACCAGTGTAACTTTTCTGAAATATTTTTAAAATAAAATAAAATTTAAATAAATAAAATGAGAAACAGACACGTGAATGTAATATATTCATGTAGAAAATCTCTGTATATTTTATAGAGGCTTTTAAAGCTTATTCAGTTTGGTTTAAAAAAGTTACCTAATCACAATCCAGCATGCTTCTTGCCACAAATCTGGGGTAATTTCATCATCATCCTCATCATATTGCATATCTGCAAAAACAAAAATATTGTATTCATCTGCAATAAAATACCAGTTAACATCTTATTCCCATGATTTGAATTAAGAGAAACCTATTTACTCTCTGTTAAATAAAATTCCACTTTTCTAAAATTTCAGTCAATTACAATAATGAAATAATGTGTATCTTTATCACATAGGGATTTTCCTGATTTACAAAAAGGTTTTATTACAAAGGTTCGCTGTAAACTGTTTGGATTGGTAAGTTTCTAGTAGGTCCAGAAAGTCCATGCAATTTTCACTTATAGCTGACCATAACAATAATTAGGAGGAAGCTCAAAGTACTCTGATCAATAAGTTCCTCAGAGGCTGAGTCAAAGATGGAGATAAGAAGGTAGAACCACCTAATGATTCTAACACAGCGAAGGAAGGTGGTGGTGATTCACAACTGTGAAGATGATAATCCTGGGACCCAGAAGCAGCAGAAAAAAATGGAACTCAGAGAAAAAGAGCTGGCAATGGCAGTGGCGGTGACCCAAGAGAAGGATGAGAAGAATGAAGAACGTTGGGTTGGGCCTTTACCTGTGGAGGCAATGCTGGCCAAGAAGAGGAAAGTTCTAGTGTTTGAAAGAGTCTATCCTGATAATCTCCCCAGTACATCCATGTATGCGCATAGTTACATGCAGAGATGTTATTACCCATGTGGTGTGTACCAATATAGATTTTATTATTACTACCAGTCATGATGGACATGTTAAGTTCTGGAAAAAATAGAAGAGGGAATTGAATTTGTCAAACATTTTCGTAGCCACCTGGGAGTTACTGAGAGTATTGCCATTAGCTCTAAGGGAGCATTGTTCTGTTCTGTGGGTGATGCTAAAGCAACGAAGGTGCTTGATGTAGTGAACTTTGACATGATCAGTATGCTGAAGCTTGCTCTTCTCCTGGACAATATGGGTGGATCTATTGTCCAGGGGATGCCCCATCTTCCACTGCTGCTCCTGAGAGGAGTAAAGGAAAATTTTTCCTTTATGATGGTGGAGAAGATAACCAAACACTTTATATTTTTGACAAACGCCATACATCACCTCTTATTCAAATATGGCTAAACCCAGTTTACAGAGTGTCTTCTGACAAATCTAGAATAACTGAATACTGAACTGGGCCTTCTCATGAATATAAAGTCTCCAAAAATGTGAATTAGGAATACAAAACTGACACAGATTTCTATGAATTTGGCAGGTGCAAGGCTTTCCAACCAGCATGTTTTTCACTTGATGGGAAGAAAATAGCTACTATTCGTTCTGATAGAAAAGTTAGAATTTTCAGGTTTTTAACTGGAAAACTAATGACAGTCTTTGATGAATCACTAAGTATGTTTACTGAACTGCAGCATATGAGGTAACAGATACCAGACATGGAATTTGGCCGACGAACGGCTGAAGAACTTGAGTTGGAGAAGTTGGACGCAGTACATTAATACAGTTTTTGATCAAACTTGACACTTTATACTATATGGAACAATAATGGGCATAAAACTAATAAATGTAGAAACAAACCAGGGTATGTTTATGCAAGCAAGAAAACATTAGTGATGCACCTGGCTTTATTCCAGGGAATAGCAAAAAAATATCATATTGCAACTACTATAGAGATGAAAGATGCAAACCTGTTCTTCAGAATATTCAAGCTGACCCAACAATAGTCTGTACATCTTTCAAAAAGAATAGGCTTTTACGAATGTACAATACTAATACATATTGTTAACAACAGGAGTGTATATGGAAAAAACATATCAAATGTAAACTATGGACCATCGTTAGTAGTAATATTTTGATGATGTTCTTTTATAATCTGTAACAAATGTTCCACAACAATGCAAGGCGTTGGTGGAAGGGTGATGTATGGGAATTCTGCTTGCTATGCATGATTGTTTTTTAAGCCCACAACTTCCCTAATAAAAAATAGGTTTTATATGTTTACCAAATGAGAACCAGAAGATATAAAAAGGGCAGATTCTGACCGAGATGTTTTAATTAGAAACCTTCTAAGGAAGAAGTTGTAGCAGCTACTAAAGCTGAAGGACCTAAACGAGTTTCCGATAGCGTTATTATCAGCGCAAGCATGGGAGACATTCACATCAATGTTTTTCCCATTGGGTGCCCCAAGACCGTGGAAAATTTCTGTGTTCACAGCAGAAATGGTTATTATAATGGGCATACATTTCATCGTATAATTAAGGGCTTCTTAATTCAGACTGGAGATCTAACAGGTACTGGTATGGGAGGAGAAAGTATACAGGGAGGAGAATTTGAAGATGAATTTCATTCACCATCACGACACAAAAGACCATATACACTCAGCATGGCCAATGCTGGATCAAATACTAATGGATCCCCGTACTTCATAACAGTGGAACCAATGCCTGAGCTTGATAAGCACACAGTATTTGGATGAGTTATTAAAGGAATGGAAGTTGTGCAAAGGATCTCTAACATCAAAGTTAATCCCAAAACAAGCCCTATGAGGATGCCAGCATCATAAATATTATTGTCAGGTAAAACAAAGATGTTTCATTGTATTTTCATCACAGAATTAATCACAGAATTATTTACATTAGGAAGCACTAAACATACAAATCTTGTTTCAAGGATGCAATATTATATATATACTTTTTAAAGATTTATTTATTTCTCTTCCCCCACCATTGTTTTGTGCTTGCTGTCTGCTGTGTGTTCTTCTGTGTCTGCTTGTCTTCTCTTTAGGCGGCACTGGGAACCAATCCTGGGACCTTCCAGGGTAGGAGAGAGGCACTCAATCTCTTGCACCACCTCAGCTCCCTGGTCTGCTGCGTCTCAATATTATTGTCTCTCTTCTGTGTCTCTTTTTGTTGCATCATCTTGCTGCGCCAGCTCTCCACGCAGGCCAGCACTCCTGCGCAGGCCAGCTCTCCACTCGGGCCAGCTTGCTTTTCACCAGGAGGTCCCAGTAATCGAATCCTGGACCTCCTATATGGTAGACGGGAGCCCAGTCACTTGAGCCATATCTGCTTCCCAAAATTAACTTATTTTTTTAAAGATATATTTATTAATTGCCCCCTCCCTCATTGTTTGCACTCACTGTCTGCTCATCTTCTTTTTAGGAGGCACCAGGAACCAAAGCCAGGGCCTCTCATGTTGGAGGGAGGCACCTAATCACTTAAGCCACTTTCGCTCCCTATATTTTTATATTTTTCATTAAAGGCCATTTGTGGGGAGCAGATGTAGCTCGAGAGGTTGAGCACCTGCTTCCACTGTACGAAGTCCTGGGTTCAATCTCCAGTATCTCCTTAAAAAAAAAAAAAAAAAAAGGAGCCAGGAAAGGGTTCCAAAATCTGAGTAACACCCACAGGTAGGATGGTCTATTACAGTAACATTTCAAGCATGTACTGGTGTAGCAGACTGTATTTTCCAAAGATAGCCACAACCCTATTCCACTCTACATGCTCTTCTATACGTGAGCTTGACACTCCTGCCATTAAGAGATGGGGGTCTATGTTTCCTCCCCTTGAATCTAGGCAGGCTTCTAATTTGTCCATAATTAAAAGACTGTGGCAGAAATGATACTGCATGACCTTGGAAGTTGGGTCAGAAAAGACAATATAGGAGCAGATGTGGCTCAAGCAGTTGGGCACCCACCTCCCACATGGGAGATCCCAATTTGGTTCACAGTGCCTGCTAAAGCAGATGAGCAAGACTGCATGCTGACATGAAAGGCTGGTACAGCAACCTGACACAATGAGATGTCTCAACGACATGTCACAATGAGATGACGCTACAACATGATATGAGATGACACAACAAGACAATGCATGAAGGAGATACAAAGAGGAGACACAATGAGAGATACATCAAGCAGGGAGTGGATGTTGCTCAAGCAATTGGGCACCTCCCTCCCACATGGGAGGTCCCGGTTTTGGTTAAAAAGAAGATGAGCTGACACAGAGAGCATACAATGAGCAGACAATGAGCACAAACAATGGGCAGGTGGGGATAAATAAATAAATCTTAAAAAAAAAAAAAAAAGACAATATAGCTTTACTGTGTTTTGCTACAACACTTGCTTCTGGAGCCCTAAGCCGTCATGCAAGAAGTCTTACTACTCTGAGGCTGCCATAATGTGAGTAAGCCCAAACTACATGGAAAAGCCACTTGCAGATGCTCAATCCTAATCCTTGAGTCCTCCTAAACTAGGTGTCAGACATGTGAGTAAATATTCCAGACCATCCAACCCCCAACTGTGGAGTCAACTCCCAGCTTCAAGTCTTCCCAGTTGAACCACGGACATTATGGAACACAGACAAGCCACTGCTGCTATGCCCTCATCAAATTCCTGAACAACAGAATCCATGAGCATAATGATTTTTTAAACAGCTAAATTATGGGGTAGTTATGCAGCAACAGTACTGAAGCAACAGGATGTTTGTTAAATCAGTGTGCATCGATCCTCTATTATTATTCCCATATTATATGAAAGAATAAATGTACTGCATTTTTTTAATATTCTGATCTATAGTCTGTAAAATTTAAGAACTTTGGATTCAAAAATTGATTATTAACAAATTATTTAATAAATGCTTTTTGAATGGACTGGAATCACTGACCCATATATATGGAAGAGAGGGGAAAGGAGGACAAAGGTATCTAAGATGGTTCAGTGGTTTCCAGCTTTGATTGCGGATTCGAGGTTAATATCACTGCCATAAAGGAAAAGCAAATACGAAGGGGTGAAAAAGGGAGAGGAAATGATGAGGTCAGCTTTCGGCATACTTGTAGATCTTTTATTCCCTTAAAAACTTCCAGCAGGCAACTAGATAGGAACATTAAGCTCAAATGAGGGTGTAAATTACAAGATTTAGGAATCATAAACAAATGGGTGGTAGAATAAGGAAGACTACAAAAGTCAGGATATTAGGGAACACTGCTGTTTGAGAGTTATGTGAAGGAAAATGAACCCATGAAGACTATTTTATCCATTCATCCAGTATTTATTGAGTGTGTCTCCTATGTCCCAAGCACTGGAGACATTATCCTCAATAATATAAAGATAGCTCTATCCTCAGGGAGAGTATTGCTTATTGGGGAGATAGAGACAAATTTAAGCCAATTAGGCTGAAGAACAATGTGATATAGATGTTCTTAATCAGGACCCACAGAGGTCAGGGAAAACTTGAATAAGAGTAAATCAGGGGAAGCGGGAGTGGCTCAGTCGATAGAGCCCCCGTTTACCATATGGGAGGCCCCGGGTTCGCTTCCCGAGCCCTCCTTGTGGGGGCAGGCCGGCCCGCGCGGCGCGAGGGGCTGATGCAGCGGGACCTCACAGCGAGGGGAAGATAAGCAGACACGGAGAAGACACACAGCAAGCACAAGCAGCAAGGGGGGGATAAATAAATAAACAAATAAATCTTTAAAAAAA
>JAQZBX010097230.1:0-11712 GCA_029593785.1 Cabassous unicinctus
CCTCTTATTCCATATCCTTGCAGTTGTCTGTGTTCCCTTGGGAAAAAAATATTAGGACCAGAGAAACAGGAAGAGATAAGAAGAGAAAGAGTAATAGTAATATAATACTAAAAAATTTAGAGGATTTGTGTAAGAGCTAGGAAACTAATATGAGTGAAAAATCATTAAAAAAAACTATGAAGGAATAAGAATAAAAAGATGTGCAATAGAAAAGATAAAACAAGATACCAAATAGAGGGAAAAATAGAATGAATTAAAAGGCAGGACAGGTGAATAGAAAAAATACAAGAAACAAAATAGAGAGAGAAAAAAATAGAATGAACTAAAAGGCCAGACAGATGAGAAGAGAATAGAAGGAAAGAAGACAAAAAAGTAGAGTGAGAAAAAGTAAAAGTTTAGACCAAAGAAGAAGTGATGGAATGGAAGAAAAACAATAGAAGACCTAAAAATGAAGGAATATAGAGACATAACATAGGTTAAAGAAAAAGTAAAAGAAGAGGAAACAAAGAAAGGGAAAACAACAAACAAGAAACAAAACAGCAACAAAGAAGCAACCCAGAAAAAACAGCCTTCCCTTTTAGGACCCTAGAGATCTTCCAAGGCTGCTGGTGTTCATTAATTAATCATGCTGCATCCTGCCCTCCGCAGGTGATGTATCCAGTTTTAATAAAATAAAGGAAAAAGAAGAAAAAATCCAAAACAACCACAAAGCATAACAGTGGAAACTCAGTCTGTAAGTTCCCTATCATAAGGTGACAGCTGCATGCCTTAACTATCCCTGCATCCCTTCTCTTAGGTGGTATCAGGATTTGAACCAGCAACTTTCTACATGCAAGGCAGGAATTCTCCCACTGCACTACAGCAGCTATATAGACTAAATAGGCTTTTGAAAGCTAATTGGGCTCTTCCTGCCCCTGTTTCCCTTTTGCAAGATGGACTTTTAATAGTTTTCAGTGGCTGGTCTGGTTATTTGCCTGTCTCTGCCCCCTCCCTGATCAAGTTCCTCTCTCCCAGGGCAGATGGATGTGACAGACTGCCTGAGCACCATGCCTTGCACCATGCATCCAGCTCAGTGCTGGCTTGTATCCTCCCTGAGATTCAAAGGGGACTCATGTGTCCAAACCCATGGAAAGGAAACCACTCTCTACCGTTAGCCAGTCATGTCTTCCTCCCTGGGAATAATCCCTCCCACTCAGCTCACTGGTGAGAGCCAGGTGGTCCACAGAGGCTATTTGCCTTGTGAGTGGGGCTTAGCCAGCCACTGTTTCCTGCCACAGGGGTGATCAACTCATGGTTTTCTATTGCACTCTTTATCTCTTTGTCAAGCTGCCTCCAGATCAATGCCCTGAAGCCTCCTGCTCTGTGGATCCCCAAAAGAACTCACTCATGTAGGATTTTGCCCCTTCTCTGCTTTTTTCATGAAAAAGCTGGGCAATGCCTACCTACAATGATGTCATTTTCCTGGAAATTCCAGGCTTTCACTTTCAATCTATTGGTATCATTAGGTCTAGGGTGACAGCATATAGATGGCTCCATATATTCTATCCATTCCACCAGTCTGTGTCTTTTGATTGAGTTAACTCCATTGCCATTCAATGTTATTACTATAAAGGCAGTTCTTATGTCACCTATTTTGACCTGTGGGTTTTATCAGTCATTTTATTTTCACTACTCTTTTAACACTTTTAGTTACTTTTACTGATATAATGTTCATTTCTAGACTCTTCCAAGCATCTCTCTCAGTATCTTAAATACATCATACCACTGCCTTCTTGCCTACATGGTAATTGATGAGAAATCAGCACTTAATCTTATTGGGTATGACTTGTAGTTTATGCACTGTTTTTTTCTTGCTGCTCTCAGAATTCTTTCTTTGACATTCTGATTTGTATGTGTCTTGGAGTTGGTCTATTAGGATTTATTCTAATGGGAGTATGTTGTGCTTGGACATGGATATCTATGTCTTTCAATAGAATTGGTAACTTTTCTACCATTATTTTTTCTTATATTCCTTCTGCCCTCTTTCCCTTATCCCCTCCTTATGGGACAGACATAATACTTATGTTTGCACATCTCTTGCTGTCATTTTGGTACTTGAGACCCTGTTCAATTTTTTCTTCATCTGTCCTTTTGTATGTTCACTCTCATAGCCCATGTCTTCCAGCATATTGAACTTTTCTTCTGCCTCTTCTAATCTGCTGTTAAGTGCCTCCAGTGTATTTTTTTTTAAAAGATTTACTCATTTATTTCCCCCCTCCCTGAGATGGCTCCCTCATTTCTCTGCTCATTGTTTTGTACTTGTGTCTGCTTACTATGTCTGCTCATCTTCTTTAGGAGGCACCTGGAAGTGAATCTGGGACTTCCCATGTGGGAGATGGGCATCCAATTGCTTGAGCCACATCTGCTCCCTGCTTGTTGTTTCTCCTAATTGTGTCAGCTCATTGCATCAGCTCATCTTCTTTAGGAGGTTCTGGGATCTGAGCCCAGGACCTCCCATGTGGGAGGCTGGCACCCAACTGTTTGAGCCACACCCACTTATTCCAACATATGTTTCACTTAATTTTTTGTGCCTTTTATTCCATATGATCTCCTATTTTTATATGTATGCTTCTTTCATTCCCATAAGATTTGCTATTTTTATATGTATGCTTTCAAATTCTTCTTTGTGCTCACCCAAAGTCTTCTTCATATCTTTAACCTATTAAGCAATCTCACTGAATTTATTAAGATTTGTTTGAACGTCTATGAGTAGTTGTCTCACCTCCTATATGTCATCTGGAAGCTTACCTTTTTTCTTTGACTGGGCCGAGTCCTCCTCTTTCTGGGTATGTATTGAAACTTTTTGTTGTTGTCTTGGCATCTGGATAACTGGGTGTATTTATTCTTGGTGCAGATTCTCTCTTTGGTTTAGGGCTTCCTTGCCCTTTCTTCCTTACTGGTTGTGTAGTAAGGAATGCAAACAGCCTATTCAACAAATTGTGCTGGGAGAACTGGATATTCTTGTCCAAAAGAAACATGACCCCTATCTCATACCATACACAAAATTAGCTCAAAATGGAGAGATGGGGCAAGCAAGTGCCTGAGTAAGGTGTTCAGACAGGTCATCCTACAGGGCAGTTACCAATCTAAACACAGCTATCTAAAGCATATGTTTTGGTGCTCAGTAGACCACAAGAGCATCCTGTAAAATCCTTGAAAGAGTGGACAGAGGAGAATGCCCATCTGCATTGAAGATTTGTGACTACAGCAACTCCTCACTGTGAAGTTGGTAATCTGTGGAGGCTGAAGCTGCCCACATTACCCCTGGAACTGATGAAGCTTCTCCCATCTTTCTCTTCTGCCAGGGTAGGGACCGTGCTGCAGCTGTGTATAGTAATCCAATTTGTGAAGGACAAGACAGTCTGTTTTGCCCAGAGAGACTGGTGAATCTTCACTCCCCTTCCTATCCTACCATGCTGAGGGTGGGCATGGAGTTCCAGGTATCATCAGCAATCTCTGCCATATGTTTCCAAATGACCACAGTTGCCCAGGTAGACTGATCTAGCAATGGCTCCTCTCCTCCTCTACCAGGGGTGGGGGTGAACCTTCCAGCATGCCCAAAAATCTAAATGGTTTGGGCAATAGTCCTGAGAGGCTTATGGAATACTATCCTTTCTGTCATTTACGGTGTTGGGATGGAACTACAGGCATACAACAGTTCAGTCCATATCAGCCAAAGGCACCTGCAATTGTCAGAGAAGTGGAGGAAACACCAGTCCCCCCAATCCTATTGAGGGGCGGTGATGGATCCAGAAGCATCCAACAGTTCAGTCCCTTTAGGCCAAAAATACCTGTCATTGCCTGGGGAGGCTGAGGAAACAACAGCCCCCTCCTATCTTATTAGAGGGGGTGGTACATCTACAGGAACAAAACACTTCAGTTCATGAAGGCTAAAATTCCCTTCCATGCCCATAAAGGCTGAAGAAATACCAGTTCACTCCTATTCTATTGGAGGGTTGGAATGGATCCACAAGACACACATCAGTAGAGACTGTGTGTCCAAAATTGCCTGCTGTTGCCCAGAAAGTCTGAGGAAACACAGCTTCCCTCCTATCCTAATTGGGGGTGGGGTTGGTGTTACAGGTGTCTGATTATTCAGTTTGTGTGGACAGAAAGCACCTGCAGTTACCTAAAGAGGCTGGGAAAATACCACTTACTCTTGTCCAATTAGGGGTGAGCCACAGGCACCCTGCAGTTGAGATGTTGCAGGCCAAAAATATCCACAGTTGCCCTGAGAGGTTGAGGAAACTCCAGCCCCCTCCTACCGTATGTGGTGTGGGGATGGAGTCTCAGGTGCTCAACAAACCAATTTGTGTGTGCTGAATGGACCTAGATTACCCAGAGAGGCTGAAGAAACACAGCTCCCCTCCTATCCTATTGGGGCTGGTGATGGAGCCCCAGATGTCTGACTGTCCAGGCTGTGCCACCTAAAAGTGCCTGCAATTGCTTGAAGAGGCTAGTGCAGGTCCACCCAGCTTCTTCCCTGCCAGACTTGGGGCTGGAGCCTTTGTTAGCTGGGGCTGAACTTTGATTTGTGTGGAAAGAAGCTGGCTTCTATAATCTCTATGATTTTAAATAGCCCCACTTTCCCTCATGCCAGGGACAGAGTTAAAATGGTGGCTACCCAGCTCTTTGTAACTTGGACAGTTTCAAACATTAGCTATTATTATGATTATACTTTAGCCAGCCAAATTTATTAAGCAGTAGCTAAAGTTGGTGTCCAACCATCTCATCATCTCCCTATTTTAGGAAATGAAGCTACCAAGTCCAGCCACAGAATAGCTGCTTAGGTGAATTGTGGCACCAGTGGAAGATGGTCAATGCCTCCATAGTGTGGAATGCTCTAATCACAAATCTTCAATGCAGATGGGCATTTACCTCCTTCCATTCTTTCACAGATGTTATAGAATGCTCTTGTGGTCTCCTGAGTCCCACAAACATATGCTTTTTCTAGTTATATTTTTTTTTAATTTTTAGAAAGATACTTAGATTACATCAATGTTACACAAAATATATAAGGATTCCCATATGCCCCACCTCCCCTACCTCCCACAACCTTTCACATAAACATTCTTCATTAATGTGGCATATCAGCTGAAATGGATAAACACATCCTGGGGCTTTGCCATGAAGCATGGATCATAGTTCACATTTTAGATCACACTATTTCCCACACAGTTCTGCATGTTATATGATGATATAAAATGGCCTATATCTGTCATTGCAGTATCACTCAGGACAATTTCCAAGTCCCAGAAAAGCCCCTGTATTACAATTGCTCTTCCCTCTCCCTGCCCCCAGAGCATCCAGTGGCCACTGGCTCCACATCACTGTTGTAATTTCTTCCATTGCTTGAATCACAATATGTCTATAATAGAATACCAGTAAGTCCACTCTAGTCCATAGCTCTTCCCCAAATCCTGAGGAGTCTGGGATGGTGATGCCCACTCTACCTCCAAAATTGAGAGGGGACTTATATCTCATGGATAAGATGGATGGGGAGATTCCTGCTGCAATCTCTCTCTATTCCCTTGGATGGACATTGTCCATCATCATCTCTCTCTCAGGTGTCCCAGGTGAGTCCATTGAGCTGTAGAGTAGGATTTGCTGCTCCACCAAGATACTGGGGTCCAACTGGCACATGGACAGCCCAAAGACTCCAGTCTCTGGGGGTACACCTACAAACTCCAGTACCAACTATAAATAGAAAGGACAGATGGACCATGTGCAGGGAAGACATGTTTGAGTCCAACTCTATCACTCTCAGGAGCACTAACTCCAAAGTAGGGCCCACTGGCAAGGTACCTAACTCTGGAGCTATCTGCCCTGACATAGGACCTAGGTGTCTCCAGAGCCCTCAGGAGCCCCTCTATTTGGGGTGATATCCACTTTGGATGTCTATGAGATCCTACTGAGATGTGCATAAGCATTACCTCTGGGATGACCTCCCAACTCACTTTGAAGTCTCTTAGCCATATGAACTCTTTTGTCTCTTCTGGTTTCCTAAGCCCCCAAACATATGCTTTAGATAGCTCTGTTTAGATTGCTAACTGCCCTGTAGGATGAGCTCTCTGTACAAATACCTTACTTAGGCACTGTTGCCCCCATCTCTCCATTTTGAGCTAATTTTGTATATGATGTGAGTGCTCATGTTTCTTTCTTTTGGACATGAATATCCAGTTCTCCCAATACAGTTTTGTTAAACAGGCTGTTTTGGCTCAGCTTTGAGGGCTTCACAGCTTTGTTAAAAATCACTTGGGTATAGATGTGTTAATTTTTGTGTTCTTGATATGGTTCCATTGCTCAATCTGTCCATGTCTATGCCAGTACTTAGCTGTTTTTCCACTGTAGCTAAGTAATAAGAGAGAAGATGCAAATAAATAAAATCAGAAATGATGGGATATTACCATGGACCCTGTAGAGATAAGAGAGATGATAAGAGGATACTCTGATAAACTTTATGCCAAAAAAACAAACAATGTAGATGAGATGGACAAATTCCTAGAAACACATGAACCACCTACAGTGACCCTAGAAGAAATAGAAGACTTCAACAACCAATCACCAGTGAAGAGATTGAAACAGTCATCAAAAACCTCCTGAAGAGGAGCATATGTGTTTCAAGCAGTTGAGTGCCAGCTTCCCACATACAAGACCCCAGCTTCAATCCCTGGCCCCAGTACCTCAAAAAAAATTCTCCCAAAGTTGAAAATCCCTGGACCAGATGGTTTCACATGTGAATTCTACCATTCATTCAAAGACGATCTAATACCAATTTTGCTCAAGCTCTTCCAAAAAATGGAATGGGAAAGAAAGCTACCAAACACATTCTCTGAAGCCAACACCACCCTAATACAAAAGATAAAAATCTACAAAAAAGAAAGTTACACACCAATCTCTAATGAGTATAGATGTAAAATTCCTCAACAAAATACTTGAAAACAGAATCCAAAAGCACATTAAAAGAATTATACACCACAATCAAGTGGGTTTTATTCCAGTTTGCAAGATGGTTCAATACAAGAAAATGACTTAGTATAATAAACCACATAGATAAATTGAAGATGAAAATCACATGATCCTCTGATTGCTGCAGAAAAGGCATTTGACATAACACAGCATCATTTCTTGTTAAAAATATTCCAAAGATTGGGATAGAAGGAAGCTTAATTAGTATGTTAAATTAAATATAGGGAAAACACATATATAGCTATTTACTCAATGTCACACTCTGAAAGCTCAGGAATAAGGCAAGGATGCCCACTGTCACCATTGCTATTGACTATTGTGCTAGAAGTTACAGCTAGAGAAAAAAGACTAAAGAATTAAAAGTCACCTAATTAGGAAAGGAAGAAGTAAACTTGCACCATTTGCTGATATATCTAGTCTTATATATAGAAAATCTTGGAAAATCCACAACAAAGCTACTAGAAGTAATAAGTGAATTCTGAAGTGTTGGAATACAAGATTAATATGCAAAAATCAATAACGTTTCTATAAACTACTGATGTGCCATCTGAGGAGGAAATCAGAAAAAGAATTCTATTATAATAGTGGCTAAAGCAATCAAATATTTAGGAGTAAACGTAACCAAGCACATAAAGGACCTGCATTCAGAAAATTACAAAACATTGCTAAAAGAATCAAAAGAAGACTTAAATGAAAGGGAAGACATTTCATGTTCATGGATTGGTAAAATAAATATCATTAGAGGTCATTTCTACCTAATGTGATTTATAGATTCAACACAATCTCAATAAAAATCTCAACAGCTATTTATGCACAAACTGAAAACACAATTACCAAATTAATTTGGACGGAGTCCCTGAATAGTCAAAGAAGTTTTTATAAAGGAAGAGTGAATTTGAAGGACTCATCCTTCCTGACTTTAAAACATATTGCTCAGCTAAGGGGTAAAAGCAGTGTGGTACTGGAATAAAGACAGTACCAATGGATTGACCAATGGAATCAAATTGAGAACTCAGAAATAGACCCTCACATCTACAGTCAAGTTATTTTTAACAAGATTGTTAAGCCCAACCAGCTGGGCCAGAACTCTCTCTTCAACAAGTGGTGCTGAGAGAACTCGATAGCCATACCCAAAAGAAAAGAATAAGGACCCTTATCTCACACATTCAAAAATAATTAACTCTAAGTAGATCAAGGGCCAAAATATAAAATCAACAGCCATAAAACTCCTAGAAGAAAATATAGGAAAATATCTTCAAGATATTGTGGTAAGTGGTAGTTTCTTAAACCTGAAACCAAAACCACAAGCAACATAAGAAAAAAAAGTAGATAAATAAGACCTCCTCAAAATTAAACACTTTGCACCTCAAAAGACTTTGTCAACAGGCTGAAAAGTCAGCCAACTCAATGGGAAAAAATATTTGGCAATCACATATCTGATAAGGGTTTAATATCCATAATATATAAATATATCATACAATTCAACAATGAAATGACAAACTACTAAATTAAAAAGCAGACAAAATTTAAAAAAGGCAATTCTCCAAAGAAGAAATACAAATGGCAAAGAATCACCTGAAAAAATGTTCAATTTCACTAGTGATTAGGGAAATGCACACCAAAAGTACAATGAGATATCATTTCACATCCATTAGACTGGTCCCTATTAAAAATTCAGAAAACTGTAAATATTGGAGAGGATGTGGAGAGACAGGAATTCATTGTTTTGGGGGTATGTGAAATGGTACAGAGTCTGTGGAGAAGTGTTTGGCACATCCTAAGGATGTTGAATATAGACTTGCCATGTGACCCAGCAATATCATTACTTGATATATAACCAGGAAAACTGAGTGCAATGTCACAAACAGATATCTGCACACTAATGTTCATAATGGTGTTACACTTGCCAAAAGTTTGAAACAACCCAGCTGTGCATTAACAGATAAATGAATACCCAAATTGTGGTATAAACACATGATGGAATATTATGCAGCTGTAGGAAAAATGAAGTCATAAAGCATATGACCACATGAATGAATCTGGAGAACATAATATTGATTGAATCAAGCCAGACACAAGAGGACAAATACTGTATGATTGTGCTATTATGAACTAAATATATTATGTAAACACTGGGAATTAATAATTAGAATATAGGTCACCAGAAAATAGAATGAGGATAGAGAATGGAAAGCTGATGTTTAATCTGTGCAGAAGTGGTTAAAAGGTTTCTTTTTAATCTCTGGAAGTGAATGGCAATGGTGAGAGCGTTTCATAGTGTTTGTGACTAGCAGTGATATTATAAGGGTATGAGAGTGGCCAAAAGAGAAAATCTAAAGACATGTATATTACTAGAAATAAAGCAAAAAATTGTAACATGGGTCCCTATAACATAGTGAAACCACATGCAAAATACAAATATAGGTGATATTGCATATATATATATATCTGTTTTACAAAATATAAATACAAATATTCTAGAGAAAAGGAAACAGAAAAGCAGGTATGTACAGAAGGGGAAGCTTAGAGAGATTGGGAGGTTATGAGTTTTGTTTGATTGGTTGTTTTTTGTTTTTTATTTTTTCAGTAATAATGAAAATGCTCTAAACCTGATTGAATTGATGAATGCAAAACTATAAATTATATCAAATACCATTGATTGTGTGCTTTGGGTGGATTCATGCTTTATTAATATGTATCAATAAAATTTTAAAAATAATGTGAAGATGAAGAAACATGAACATTTCTGATCGACATTAATGTTGTAACAAAAATGAAACAGGTCGGTGATATGGAACACATATGAAGGCAGTATTAGTGAAGAAGCCACATAGTACTCTCTAGGACATTTTATTATTACTACCTCTCCTTAGATAAATGAGAAGCTGGTTTTAGAAATTTGTTTTTGTAGGGAAAATTAAATTTAAATACTTGAGTAATAAGAATGATTATGGTTTTACTAAGAATTTGAATTTACATCTGAATGGAAATGAAGACTTTCACTTTTCATTAATTTCCTAATTTTAGTGGATTTTTAATCTATGAATACAGTTTTGGAAATATTCCTAGGAAAACCTTTTGAGATATATAAACCTATACTGATAGATATGTATGACAATGCATTTCCTTTCATTAAAATATACAGTTGTATAAGGTGTGAGACAGGGGTCCTCTTCTTAATTTTGGATATGGCTATCCAGTTCTCCCAGCATCATTTGTTGAACAGACTGTTCTGGTCCAGCTGGGAGGGCTTGACAACCATGTCAAAAATCACTTTTTTTGTGTTTTTTTAAAATGATTTTTAAAAAACTTTAGATTACATAAATGCTACATAAAATAGGGGATACCCATATACCCCACTCCTTCCCACTCCCAAACTTTCCCACAATAACAACATCCTTCATTAGTTGGTACATTTGCTACAATTGATGAATACATATTGATGCATTGCTCCCAACCATGGACTTTAGTTTACATTATAGTTTACACTCTGTCCTACACAATTTTGTGGATTATGACAAAATATATAACAGCCTGTATCCATCATTACAGTGTCATGCAGGACATTTCCAGTGTCCCCAAAATGCCCCATTATTACAACTATTCTTCCCTCTCCCTCTCTTCTGAACCTCTAATGGCCACTACTTCCACATCAATGTTAAAAATTCTTCCATTGCTAAAATAACAATAAGTCTATAGTAGAATAATAAGTCTACTTTAGTCCATTGCTCATTCCCCAATCTTGAAAATTTTGGGAGGGTGATGCCTCTAATTAAGAGGGGCCTTAGATATCATGGGGCAGATGGATGGAACTATCTAACTTACAGTTGCAGACACTCTCTGTTCTTTGGGATGAGTGTTGCCCATCATCATCACTTTGTTAGTTGTCCTGAGTCTAATGAATTTGAGTGTAGGTTTTACAACTATGTTGAAACTCAGGGATCAACTGTACATGTTTAGACCAAAGATTTAAGTCTTTTGGACTTATATTTATCAAGTATGTTGCTAATTACAGGTTCAAATAGAAGGGGAAGAAGAGCCATATGTAGGAAAACTATAAATGAATCTAACTTTGTTACACTGGGGAGCATAAATTCAAAATAATACCCAATGAAAGGTTTCCAAATTCCTGAGCTGTGTGCCCTACTTATAGTGTCAGTATGTCTCTGGATCCCTCAGGAGCCCCACTATTTGAACTGTTTACTGTGTCAGTCAGTGAGCTTCTGCTGTGATGTGCATGAGCATAACCTCTGGAATGACCTCCGACTCACTTTGAAATCTCTTAGTCATAAAAACTCATTTGTATTTATCATTTCAAGGTCATTTTTCCAAATGCATTGCTAGTTGTTGCTTAGTAATAATCTTTCAGTGCCAGGAAGGCTCATCCCCAGGAGTCATGTCCCTCACTGGGGTAAGTTGTGCATTTATATGCTGAGTTTGGCTTAGAGATAGACTGTATTTGAGCAGCAAGAAGGCTTTCAAGAGGTTACTCAGGGAATATATAATACTAGGCTAAGTTTCAATTTCACAAGAAAAGGTTCATAACTACAATCATCAATATCAAGGGCCTGGCATAATGGTCTGTTCTCCTTCACTAGGCACTGCTGTTGTACTCAGGGGTTTCTTACTGTCCTATTAGAGAATGTAAAATAGCTACCCAGGATGGGAATTCAATATTCTTTCAGTTATTGTGTGGACCTCCAC
>JAQZBX010097231.1:0-11714 GCA_029593785.1 Cabassous unicinctus
AAGGTTAGCGATAGCACTGTGTGTTTTTAAAAACAGCACTGTGAGATTTAGGTAGACCATATCTTTCACATTAGCAAAATGACTGGCTCCATAGCTAAAACTTTTCTAGTTCTTGTCTTACAGAAAATAGTTCTACACTCTTTCAGTTTTGAACTTCACATGGGCACTATTTCTTATTCTGTTCACATGGTTGTCCTTTAGACCAGGGGTTCATAACCTTTTTTGTTCCACGGACCCCTTTGCCAGTCAGGTGAAAACCATGGACCCCTTACTAAGTCCACACTATACTGTGTATTATTTAATAAATATATCACACCCACACCAACACGTCCCCACAAGAATAATGTTGTTTTGAATTTCAAATCAAGCTCAGGGACCCCTTATTAAGAACCCCTGTTTTGGAATGTTTTTATAGACCTTTCCTAGAGTGGTTTGATAGACCCTGCTTGGTTAAGTAGGAGCTACAGGGTGTTGTTTTACTACCTTTGTTGCTGCCTGTCCCGCCCCAGTTAAAAGAAAACAGTCATTCACAAACAATGACAGCATGGCAGCATTTCATTTGTACCTATTTTTACTTATTGTTGAGCACCCTTTGGAGGAAGATTTTAAGTCAGTCTTTGTGGTAGTGAAGAGCCCAGACTCTGGAACCAGCAGCTGGGTTCAGATTCTAAATTACTCCCTACTGACCGACTTAAACTCCCTTGTAAAACAGAGATAATAACGCTCCTGTCTCATGAGGTTTTGTGAGGATTCACTTTGAGATGGTGCCTGGGACATGGCCTGTGCCGAGTTAGGTTTGTTATCATCCACCTCCTCAGCAGTGAGGACTGTGGACTTAATGTGTATGTTTCCAAGCATTTCATTCCAGCTTTGGTTCAATGTTGGACCTAGTGCCTGCCTTTGCTACTTTTAGCTACTGTGTCGACAAATTATCGACTCAGAGAATTTCATCTAAGTGAGATTTTGGTGATTATAAAGATAAAATTTCACATTTATTTGAGCCAGTTTTATTATCATGTCAATCACAATAATGTCTCAGCTATGTTAAAGTGGATATATATTTCAGAAACCCAACAAGGCATGTATAGGGATATTCATTGCTGTGGTTTTTTTGTATGCATGAACAATTGGAAATAGCCCTAAAAGTCTAATAGTAGGAGAATGTATAAATAAATTCTGGTAGGTCCCTACATATACAGCAGTTAAAAAGATCTTTAAAAACTGGCTTAGAAAGATCTCCAAAACACATAGTTAAATGAAAAGAGCAAGCTGAAGAATAATATGTACAGGATGATGTCATTTAAAAAAAAACCAATGTCCACCAAACACTGTGTGAATAGAAAAAGGTCTGGAATGATGAACACTAAGGGGAGGGGAGGAAGTAGAGAGAAGGGGATTTGGCCAAAGACTTTATCATTATCAATAATAGTTTAATATTTGCAAGGAGAAAGGTATTCATCTTTTACTGATATAAGTAAAAATAATTTTAAATTTGGGGAATAATAAGATGTTTTATGCAGATGGTTTTATTGTAATCTTTCCTTGCCCTTCCAAGGTATGAAATTAGAAGTCTTTGCTTTTCAGTGCTGTGACTTTAAAAAATAATAAAATAAATGATTACCTTTTGTCATGGTTGCTGTCACCACTTTATATGTATACATTTTAAAATTCGGAACTCACCCTGATGGTTGCTTCTGTTAAGCACATTGTTTACACTTGGGGCCAAGCGCCACCGCGTGTTGACTTGGGTTATCACCGCCATCCCTGGGAGACCCAGACAGCTTAGATTAGTTATAATGGTGGTGCTCAGCCTTTCACTTGGATTGAGAGCACATGCAGAGCTTGTTAAGCCTCAGAGTACTGATCAGAATACCCCCAGACTGGCTGATTTGCTACATCTGGGGTGAGGGAGAATTTGTGGTTCTAACACGTTCCCAGGTGATGCTGATGACACCGATGCTGTTGGCCTAGGGACCCAACTTTGAGACCCCTGGGTTAAAAAAATGACTTGTTGAGAATGTGTGCTTTTGCTCATTAAAAAACAAAAAACCAAAAACCTGTTTATTAGAACATTAAACAGTAAGTTCTTAGGCTCAAGAAACAGTTTTAAAAGAAAGCATGTGGTAAAATGTGGGACTTTTAAAAATTAGTCCTTAATTGTTACCAATTTACTTCATATTATGAACGAGCGTCAATGAAAGTTTATCATATGGACCCAACCCTCCAAAAGCTATCTGATTTGCTTTCCCTTTAGAAAGCTTTGTTTATGACTGGTCCCAGAAAGGCTTAGTTTAGCATGGCAAGTCATTAAACTGCTAATGGGAGAGAAAATTCATAGCCTACTTGTGCTATCGTAATTTTTAAAAAAATTGTTCCATGAGGATGTCTTCCTGCTTCTAGAGACTATACTTTTCTTTTATTTCCCACTGCACCCAGCCTGGTGTTCAGCATCTAATCCTGCAGGAGTATTTCTTTTATTTAAGTTGACCTACTAGGTGTATTTTGGTCCATAGTTAACATGACCTCTCTAATGTATACCTTTGAAAAATAAACCCATAGTTCAGTGCTTTGGACTAACTAGCTTCGCGTTTATTTTGTGAGTTGCTGAGATTCTTCTTTCCCCTTCACTGAGGTGTGTTTGCCTGGATGACAAGGAAAGATGGAGTCCTCAGCAATTATTAAAACACAGCTTTATAAATCCTCAGCCAAAAATGCCTTTACTGGAGCAAAGTCCTGAAGGTGAGTCTGCTGGCCTTCCTTTTGGATACCCTGTTTGACATTAAATTATTTTGAAATTATACATAAACCTGAAATTGGAAGAAGCTGCATCTGTCTTATGCAGAGCTATACATAAATCCAGTCATTTGATGAGTACTGTCTGCATGGAACTGTTTTGTCACCCTGATCTTCCCAGTCTCTACCAATGGAGTGTCCACTGGTACAGCCTCTTTTAATGTTTAGTAATGTTTAGTAACCCCTATTATCATGTCATCACTAGATTTCATTGAAGCTACATAAGTTAGTTTCTGTTGGTCACCCCTTAATTGTGACCTGGCAGATGAAGGAACTTCGGAAGAGCTTGGTCTGAGTCCGGAGATCTGGGTTTGAGTTCTGGCTCTCTAGTTCAGTCGCTTAGTTACTCTGTTTCCCCCACCTGGGATAATTATATATTTCTACCTATTTAAGGAGGGCAAGATGAGAAGTATGAAAGGGTGTGCCAGGTAAGAGGTACCTTTTTCAAACTACTTGTTGGGGACATTTCTTCCAGTGCTTGCATCACTTTCCTTGTTGGATATGGTAGCTTTTACTATATTTTTAATGTCTTATGTGCCCCTTACTCTTTGTTTTCTCTCAGATTCTGGAGGGCAAGATTATGTTGAGACTGTTATTCCTAGCAACCAGCTACCCAGTGCTGCATTCTTCAGTGAGACACAGAAACAGTTTTCCCGGTATTTCATTGAGTTTGAAGAATTACAGCTTCTTGGCAAAGGTGCTTTTGGAGCTGTCATCAAGGTGTGATAGAGTTATAGAGTTATTCCCAGTCCCTTTTAGCATTATTTCTCTGTTCCATTTCTGCAAAGACTTCTATATTGGAGTGGGGAGGGAAGTGAGTACTACCATTTGAAACTGTAATCATCTTCAACTTCCTGGAATTAAAGACTTTATTAAAAAGGACACATCATTCCTCTTCTCTTCTTGTTGTAGAACATTAACATGAAAAATACATGGTTATAACAGCACTTCAAGTGGTGTCAAGACCTCTGAGTGAAGAACATTTTTGTGTACTTTGGTTCAGAAAAAGAAATTGTTCTCTTTTTCTCCTATTTGCAGGAGAGTTACATAGAGTTACTATGGATAAAAGAGTTCCAAGGTTAGAACAGAGATGGAAATTCAAAGTGGGAAATGGTCCCAGGTGATTTTGATGGCTTTTATTTTCCAGCTCTTACTGAGTCGGAAAATCAGTATTGCTTAATAATGTGTGCTGTTATTAGGTCTTCCTCTCTTCATTTCAGTCTATTTGGATGACTTTTATTATTATATGCCCCTTATAGAAAGAAGTTTAGTTACTTTTATGTAATTAAAGTATTTTGATTGACTTTCGGAGACCCAGAAATTTATTAGTAAATTCCTATAAGGTATATGTCATCTTTCACATAGGAAGGTAGCCCACTATCAACAGGGCACATGTCTACTTAGGATTCTGAGAGTCCCAATAAGAAGTATTATTGTACTAGGAAGTATTATCAGAATTGCGTTGAAGGCCTTTTACACGGACAAAAGACTTGAATTAGTTATTCTACAGTAGTCAGAGCCAGAAAGGTCATCTTAAGCACGTTTTCCAAAAGGAAGTTATACTATTATAGAAATGTTCAGCTTTCTCCTTGAAAGGATAGATTGCAGCTAGTTGGCTAAATAGGACAGACAGATATCCTGATCAGGATGATCAGTTATCTTTGAGGAGTGGGTGCTTGATATATATACTACCCCTTTAACTCACAAGTCCTTTAACTTATTTATAATTTATATTCTTGAAAAATAACATTAACAATATCTTTATTTCCTTACAAATAAATACTTAAGAATGATTAGGAAGCTCATATAACAAAAATATCTTAGTAATTTAAGTGTCCCCCTCTTTTTTTTTTTAGGAGAATCCCACAGCCTCCCAACTCTGTATTTCCTTTTTAGGACTGGGCAGGCTGCTCAGTGATCTATCATTTCCTTAGCAGTTAAACCCATTACTGCTTATATACCTTTCCATTTTAATAAATGAATTCCTAGGAGTTTTCTGTTTAGCTAGTTCTACAACCGTCAGTGACTTACAGTATATGCTAGATTTCATAGTTGCACTAAAGACAGGTAGATTAAATGTGTGAATAGAAAGCTCATGCCAAAACCTCCCATTCTCTCTATTAATGCAGCAGGAAAAGTACACATAGCTACATTTATTAGAGCACATTCCATGTTTCAGGTCATTTGACAGTTGTTTTACAAACACTGTCTTTCAATCTCTTGACATTCTTATGAGGTCAGTATTATCCCCATTTTCCAGATGAGGGAACTGAGGCTCAGAGAAGTTATGTAATTTGCATGAAGTTACACAGCTACTAAGAGATGAAACCAGTATTCAGACCACACACCTATTTTACTCCAAAGCTTTTGTTCTTGCCACTATTTCTAGACAAAGAGAATTAATCTAAAGAGAATGATGCTTTATTTTTTCTTTTGTAATCTAGTTTCTCCCTCCACCCATGACTGAGTTGTTGCTTTCCTAAAGTATATTGACACCTCAGTTAGCATGCATGGTTGGGACTGGAATGTTTTGGTGAACAGAATTTTCTGAAACTTACTTCAGTCAATCCAATTACATAGTGAAAACCACCCAGGATGTGGAGGATATTGGAACGTGCCTTTGAAACTTTTTCTTGTACTTTTATTGTTTTATTGTGCTCTTGATTGTGTTGTTCTAGTTTTCATATCATAGTACTGTTATTTACTGAGCACCTTTCTCTGTGAGACCTTGATACATGTGCTTTGACCTCTTTATCTCATTTAATCTTACAGTTACTGTTTGGGGTAAGGAATGTAGTATAAATGCCATTTTGTAGAAAAGAAAATTATATCTCGGGGGGAATTCAGTAAACCCAAATTCACACAGCTTTATAAGTCAAGGAAAACAATGTTTACTTAGAAGTTTAGCTGGCAGATGTGATACTGGGAAAGCAGGGAAGTAATTGTCAAAAAAATTGATGATTAAAATGGAGATTTTGTTTTGCCCCAAGGTGTCTTAGCAAGTTAAATAAATCTAGATTAGGGTGAGACATTTTCTGTTTTTGGAAAGGAGAGGTGGTTCAGCTTAAAGAGCTTCAGAAATGTGATTCTCCACCGTAGATGCTGGTTCTCACTTAGAACTCTAGGTTCTCCTGGAGAGATGAGGTGATGTATAAAATGGCAGTTCGTGCGAGGTTCTGACCAGATGATGATACCATCCATGTCTCTTCCCCTTCCCGGGCGGCAGGTGCAGAACAAGCTAGATGGCTGCTGCTACGCGGTGAAGCGCATCCCCATCAACCCAGCCAGCAGGCACTTCCGCAGGATCAAGGGCGAGGTGACGCTGCTGTCACGCCTGCACCACGAGAACATCGTGCGCTACTACAACGCCTGGATCGAGCGGCACGAGCGGCCGGCGGGACCCGGGACGCCGCCCCCAGACAGCGGGCTCCAGGCCCAGGAAAGGCGAGGCGCGCCGGGGCTGCCGGAGGGGGACACAGACAGCGTGGAGGCCAACGCACCGCCGCCCATCCTCAGCAGCTCCGTGGAGTGGAGCACATCGTGTGAGCGCTCAGCCAGCGCCCGCTTCCCTGCCACGGGCCCGGGCTCCAGCAGCGACGAGGACGAGGACGAGCACGACGGCGTCTTCTCGCAGTCCTTCCTGTAGGAGCGCATGTGCTTAGACAGCATCTGGGCGGGGGACGGGTTTCCCTGGACGCGCCCCAAATCTTTAATCCCAACTCAACCCACGCCAGGGAAAAAGTGATTTATATAGAAATCCAAGCCTGTGTTTACAATGTTAAAAAGCAAACAAGAAATCCACTTTTAGAGAGTAACAAAATGCAATCCAAACTTAATTGTTTTTAAAATCTTCCAAAGATCTCCAAAATCCAAGCCCTGGAGAAAGGCAAAATAGAAATTACCTACAATATCTGATCTTAATACATTTAAAAGAATTTCTTATAAGACATTCCTTTAGATAAGGGCTTCCAACTCTGGAACCTTTCAAAAAAAATTTGGAGTTGGGATATAGGGCCAAATGCAGTTCTAAAAAAGATTACCTAAACCAATAATTATTATCCTAAAGTTTATGCATCTCAAAATTCACCTTGATCATATACTTTCATGATTGTGACCTGATTCCATTTTATTGTATCTAGTTGAATAGAATTTATCAATAACTCTTAGCTAGTAATTTTTTTCGGGAAAATTAATCCAGCTGATTTTTATTTAAATCAACAGTTCTATGTTCCCTATATTGGGGATGTAAAAATCAGCATGGTGTTGTATACAGATTTATGCTCATGAAGTAATGGTACAGTGTTTGTAGCCTCTTTGCTTTCTAGGAATTACAAAGCATGTTGTTTTAGAATTATATCAGAGATTTTGCTCTGACATTTCTCTATTTCTCCTTTTAAGACCTGCTTCAGATTCTGAAAGTGACATCATCTTTGACAATGAAGATGAGAACAGTAAAAGTCATAATCAGGTAAATATATAAATAGAAACCATACCATTTATTTCATAGTGTGAGTACGTAAGGAAACTAACATTTGATGTTATAAACCTCAAGTAAAATATAAAAGCCCCAATCTGACATGCAAATGTAGAAACCAGCAATTTTAAAACATGATTGTTCTTTTAAAATATATGCTTCTCCATGTTTACTGATAGACTTTAATTTATCCACATAATAATATATACCTCCTTTTAGAAGAGAGGTGTTAATTAAGACACTGCCTTTTTTTTTTTTTTTTTTAATGAAAACTGTTTCCTAGAGGATTTCAGGAAATTTTATATGTTTGAAGATGCAGATTGAAAGCAAATTGATTATTTAGACAGCCTAATTGCAGAGTTACTTTGGTCTCTCCCCACATTAATTGATCTTGATTTATTTTCATAGATCATCCGTAGAACAGTATTTTTAAACTGTAAATTATAGATTAAAAAAATCAATTTAGAGAGCCATAACCACCTTTATTTAATTTTTTTTTATTATTTAATTTTTATTGTGCTATGGAGAACTAGAGAATCCAAACTATATCACACCTGTAAAGGTACACCCTGTTTGTAGAACTTGTTTCTCATAAGTATGTGTAAAGGGTATGATATAAAATATATTTCCTTAGCGTGGATCATGGTCAAAAAAGTTTGAAACGCACTGTCCCAAATCTCAGACTCCACTCCATTCCACCTCTTCTTCCCGGGCTAGCAGAGTCCCTCAGGGTTTGTGCATGAAGTTTCAGTGGTAAAGTTTTTTAACTGCTAGGGCTGTCTGTTGTTGCATCAGAGAAACAGTCTGCAGGTTGGGGCTGAATGCAATAACATTATTACTCGGTATAAAAATATAATTATGAAGAGTTATAAGGGTGCATTTGCATTCACAGTAGATAAAGAAAAGTCTTCTTGTAGACTCTGTTAGATAAACAGTTAAACTGATTTGAAGGAGGTTTGAAGGCATCAACCAATTTTTTTCATAAATAATTCCTTCATCTATTAAAATTACCTTAAACTTCTCAGTTATAAATTTTAAATTATAAATTTAACCAGGAAAGTTTTGCATGAATAATCTAAACTTAGGCTAAACCGAAAGTTATCGATATCTGGTTTTAGGGTGCATTAAATTATTGTGGGAGCATAAAATTTATAATCCTGGTTTTTCTCTGTTAAGAGCAATATTCCGGGAAGCGGGTGTGGCTCAATCGATAGAGCTCCCGTTTACCATATGGGAGGCCCCAGGTTCGCTTCCCAGGGCCTCCTTGTGAGGGCAGGCTGGCCCACGTGGCGCGGTGGGCTGACGCAGCAAGACCTCACAACAGGAAGCAGGTATGGCTCAATCGATAGAGCTCCCGTTTACCATATGGGCCCACGCGGCGTGGTGGGCTGACGCAGCAAGACCTCACAGCAAGGGGGAGATAAGCAGACACAGAAAAAACGCACAGCAAAATGGACACAGCAAACACAAGCAGCAAGGAGGGGGATAAATAAATTAATTAATTAATTAAAAAAAAAAAAAAAAAGAGCAATATTCCACAAGCATTCTAATTGATGGATAGAAGTCTCCAAGAGAATAACAATTTTCTATGGATAATCCCCAGAGTATATAATTGATTCAAGAGTAGAACCTGATTTTTTCAGAGCAGACCTTTTTTATTTCCTTTGATAAAGGGAAAAAATGTTTTTAAAAAAATGCATCATCATCAAAAAAAAAAACAAAACAACCTGTAAATCAGAAGTGGTAAAATGCTAACTAATGCTTTTTTCATATTTGGAGGGGCGGTATTTTGTGTATATATATTTTATTAGAGAAGTTGTGAGCTTACAAAACAATCATGCATACTGTGCAGAATTCCCATACGTCACCCCTCTACCAACACCTTGCATTGTTGTGGAACATTAATTATAAATTATGAAAGAAAATCATCAGACTATCACCCCTAACTATGGTGCATAGCATATGCTTGGTATATTTTTTCCATATACCCCTATTATTAACACCATGTATTAGTATTAAATATTTGTTATAGTTTGTGAGAGAACACTCTCATATTTGTGCTGTTAACCACAGTCCATCTTCCACCACATGGTTCACTGTGTTACGTAGTCCCATACCTTGTACAATCTATCCAACGTCTACACTCAGTGGCCTCACATTCATCACAGAGTTGTGTAGTCTTTACCTCAGTAAATTTTTTAATGTTTTCCTTAGTCCAAAAGACCAAGAGTCCAAAATACCTCCCTATTATTGACCTTTAGCATTGATATAGTACAATTTTTGACATAGATGCAAGAATATTTCAATCTTGCTATTAACTATAGTCCATAAGTTACATTATTTGTATTTTTCCCATGTATCACCATATTCTTACTACCTTGTAGTAGTGATATACATTTGTTCTAGCTCATAGGAGTACATTCTTGTATTTATTCTGTTAACCACAATCCTCATCCACCTCCAGGTTCACCATGTTATTGAGTCCCTAGATTATTCTATAGCTTTCTTTCAATTGACATTTACGTCCCTAAACTACCCCTTTCAGCCACAATTCCATTTATAAACCAGCCGTGTTAGTTATACTCACTGTAATGTGTTACCATCAAATCTATCTGTTTCCAAACTTTTACAGTAAAGCTAATTAAGAATTCTACATACATTAAGCATCAGTACCCCTTCTTGGCCCTCATCTATCTCCAGGTAACCTGTAGTCTAGGTTATAACTCCATGTATTTATTCTTCATGTTTAGTTCATGTTAGTGAGACCATACAATATTTGTCCTTTTGTGTCTGGCTTATTTCATTCAGCTTAATGTCCTCAAGGTTCATCCATGTTGTCATATGTGCCCCAATTTCATTTCTTAGAGCAGCATAGTATTCCATCGTATGTATAAACCATATTCGGTTATCCATTCTTTGGTTGAGGGACACTCATTCAATGATTGATGGAAGAAAATGAGCTATAGGGGACAAACAGGTGAGCGTGTAGAAAAGAGAATCACAGTGGCTGCAAGCAGCAGCCCAGCACTTGTTCTTCAGGAGTGGACCCCAGAGGGCAGCACACTTTTAGTAATATGGTCACGTTTAAATTGTTTTAGCTGAAAATGGATTTCTAGTCTTCAGTTTCCAGAGTAAACCTACCAACAAAGGAAGACATTCCGGTAAAATTGAAGCCTTAAAATATTAGCCTATATGCATTCTGCCCTTCTTATCCATAGGATTGTGATGATAATCAAGATTTGGCTTGTGGTGGAGTCATTCTGTATATTGCGCATCTTTAATACCCACCTGCTTCCTATTTTCCACACCATTGTTCTGTATAGTGACAGACCTGTAGATTATATGGTGGGTTTGGGTAATAGCAAAATTGCTTTAAAAATGCTGAACTCTTCTGAAGGATAGTGGTTGTGTTTTGCTCACTGACCTCCATGGACAGCAGGGTAGCCGTGTATGTAGGAAGGAGAGCCCATATACTTGCTGATGGTGATGATCTTGTTTAACTTCAGCCCCCATTTTGAATTCTCATGTATTCCTCTTGGGTTAGGATGAAGACTGCAATGGAAGGAACGGGTGCCATGACAGTGAGCCATCGATGACAACTGAGGCTGTGCACTACCTGTATATTCAGGTGAGGCCCTGGCGTTCAACTCCCAGTAGTTGCTAGTAGGTATGTTTCAGGAAGCTAGAACAAGACAAAAGACAGAAGAGATGTCACCAGGACTAATTGGCTGGAAGGGATCATGGCCTTGAGAACCTTTCCTCCAGCCTTGAACTCTTTTTCTCCTGTACCATAGCAGGAGGTGGAACAGGGCAGTGGTTATGGGCTCTGGACTCAGGATATGTAAAATCACCTCCTGGATCCTCAGCTGTATGAGGTCAGGCAAGGTTCTTAAACATCTTGTGCCTTGGTATCCCCATCTGAAAATTAAATAATGGTACCTATCAGACTCGTTTTGAGGAAAAACTGAGATAATATATGTGATGTGCTTAGAACCATATCTGAGTTCTAGAAATGATAGCTTTTATTATTTTTTAACACGCTAGATTGTACATGTATGGAAACTCCTTTGTCTAACAAGCTGAATTTGGACAAGTGAGGTATGGTACAGACAAATGCTTGTGTGTGCAGAAGAAACACTGATGTGGCTTTAGACAAAGGGGCATTTCCACAAACCTCTGAGGGACAGGAGCCATGAGCAAACTAGTTCTGGTAAGACATTATTAAAAATAAGCCTAGGGAAGCGGGTGTGGCTCAATCGATAGAGCTCCCATTTACCATATGGGAGGCCCCGGGTTTGCTTCCCGGGGCCTCCTTGTGAGGGCAGGCCAGCCCGCACGGTGCGGTGGGCTGATGCAGCAAGACCTCACAGCAAGGGGGACATAAGGACACACAGAAAAAACACACAGCAAATGGACACAGCAAACACAAGCAGAAAGGGGGGGATAA
>JAQZBX010097232.1:0-11712 GCA_029593785.1 Cabassous unicinctus
AACAAGTCAACAACACATACAACCCTATTGATCTAATTGAAGTTATGCCCACCCTATTCAAAGAAACACATTCAACACTCCCTCTCAGAAACTGAAAAAAGTAGTAGATAGAAAATCTTCAAGGATATAGAAATACTGAATGACACAATAAACCAACAGTCATGGTAGACTTCACACACAACATATTAGACCTTTTTTTTTCATACATTCCTGTAATATTAAAGATAAACCAGAGTCTGGGACATTAAACATACTTGATCACATTTAATAGACTTGAAATCATACAGAGTGTGTTCTCTCTCACAGTGGAATGAAAGTAGAAATAAATAAAAGGGAGATGAGGAAAATCTCTAATAACTTGGAAATAAACAATACACTTCTAAATAATCAGTGGGACAATGAGAAAGAAGTCAAGGAAATTTAAAAATTACACAGAACTTACAGAAAAGTAAACTACATATTAAATATTATGATGCAGGTTACACACTGGTGAGCAGGAACTGTACAGCATTAAATGTTTATGATAGAAACTTGGAAAGTCTTAACTCATTAGACTAAGGTTTTTTTCCTAAGAAATTAGAAAAAGTTCAACTCAAAGCAAGCAGAAGCAAAGAAATAATAAAGTAAGGCACAAATTAATGTAATTAAATACAGGAAATCATTAGAGAATAATCAGTGACAGAAACTCATCACAAGTAGATGTGTTTTTATTTAGCTCTTTTGTCCATTTTGAATTAATTTTTGTTCATGGTGTTAGGTAGGCATCCACCTTCGTTCTTTTTTTAATATGGATATCCAGTTTTCACAGCAACATTTGGTGAAGAATTTATTCTTAATGAGAGGAATTATATCCCTTATCAAAAATCAATTGGCCTTCGATGTGAAGTTTTTTTTTTTAACTTTCAACTGGATTCCATTGGTCTATATGTCATCCTAATGTGATGACATGCTGTTTTAATTCCTGTAGCTTTGTTATTAGTTTTAAAAATCAGAAAGTGTGAGTTTCCCAACATCTTTCTTCTATTTGAAATGATTTTTGTCATTCAGGACCTTTTTATGTTCCTTTTCTGCATAAGAAAATATCATGCAATGGGCAGACTTAAACAATGGAAATTTATTAGCACACTGTATTGTGACAAAAAGAAAGTACAAATTAAGGTGTCATCAAGTATTGTTTTCTTCTTGAAGACATTCATTCTAGTTGCTGACTGATGGTGATCCATGGCCCTTGACTCCTCTGTCCCATGGCCATGTCCCTATCAGCTTCTGGTCTCTCCATTATCTTCTGAGTTCCACTGCATTTCAGCTTCTTGGTTCCCATTGCTTTCTTTCTGTTTGTTGAATTTTTGCCACATGTAAAGGACTACAGGAACAGGATTGAAACCCATCCTGATTGAATTGGATCACACTTTCACTGAAGTAACCCCATTAAAAGGTCATACTTACAATGGTTTCACACTTATAGGAACAGATTAATTTTAAAAATATGTTATTCAAGGGTACCACCAGTTGCAAACCACCACAGGGTAATTATGCTTCCTTATAAATTTGATGATTGGTTTTTCATTTCTGCAAAGAAGGATATTAGAATTTTGATTGAGATTGCATTGAATCTGCAAATCACTTTGGGTAGAACGGAACTCTTAACAATATTTAGTCTTCTAATCCATGAACATAGAATGTTCTTCCATGTATTTAGGTCTTCTTTGATTTCCTTTATTTACATGTTATAATTTCCATGTGTTATCACTTAAAACCTTGGTTAAATTTGTCTTAGATATTTAATTTTTTCATTGTTTTTGTAAATGTAATTTTTTTCTTCAATTCCTCTCTAGATTGTTATTTAGTAATGTATGGAAACAATACTGCTTTTGCATGTTGATGTTATATTCCACCAAATTACTAAATTTGTTTATTAAATCTATTAACTTTTTTGTGAATGTTATAGAATATTCAAAATATAGCATTAGTCATATGTAAATAGGTACAGTTTACTTCTTCCTTTCCAATGTAAATACCATTTATTTCTTTATCTTTCCTAATTGCTCTGGCTAGATCATGTGATATAATGTGAATAACATTGGTCACAGTGGCCATCCTTGTCTTGCTCCTGATATTTGAGGGAAGATTTTAGATTTTCACAATTGAACATGATGTTTGCTGTGGATTTTCATATATGCCCTTTATTATGGTGAAGAGTTTCCTTCTATTACTAATTTTCTAAGGTTTTTATCAAGAAACTATGCTGGATTTTGTCAAATATCTTTTCTGCATCACTTGAGATTATCATATATTTCTTTTTCTTCATTCTATTCATGTGTTGAATTACATTAAGTGTTATGTGGAAACACCCTTGCATACTTGGGATAAATCCCACTAGATCATGGTGTATAATTATTTAATATGGTGTTGCATTCAGTTTGCTAGTATTTTTTTGTGGATATTTACATCTATATTCATAAAGAATATAGGTGTATAATTTTATTTTCTTTTGGTATCTTTGTCTTTGGTATATGGTAATATTGGCCTCATAGAGGGCTTTACACTAGCAAAAAGGCCAATCCAAAATGAGCAGGAAATTTCTTTCAATTGGACTAGTTTTATCTAGTTGTGGAGTGTTTCCTGTAGCCAAATACAAATACACCATAATGTCAAGTAAGCACTTTTTTATATATAATTATCTGTATTATATATGTATATATAATACACTATGCTATATATTATATAATATATAATAATATACTTGCTATATAACATATAATATGTAGATATATTACATATTGTAGCACTGTATTGTATATGCACACGCATATATTTTCTCTTAAGTGAGAATTTCTGAAGTTGCCATCAGCAAAAGTAATCTCTTTATCACATTACTTGGTTTCGTTTAATGACTTGGAAATAACAAACTCAATGTGCTAGAAAAGTTTCTCAAAAATATGCTTGTAAATTGAAAGTCTTTACACTGGGGGAAAAATTTATATAGGTCATTAATAGTACTACAAAATGTGCACATATGTCTGTGAAGACACTACTTTTCAGAATTTAAAAGATTCTAACCCAAAAGAAAATTCTAATTCTAAAATTTCACAAGCCTGATGATTTATATATACTCTTCAAAATAATTATATATGCATACACACATGGAAAACAATTTTTTTTAGACAGTACAAAATGCCAAAATACATACATACTTTGAAGCAACAGCTTTATACCAATTACCACTGCAAAGAAGATTGGTCCTTTATTACACACTGGCCAGACAGCAAGAAAAACATGTGCTTATAGGACAAAGTGTTATTTGTGCACCTCTCAAACTATAATTAAGCAATACGAGAATACATACCTACATACATACCTACCTACCTACATACATACATAATAATGTCTATGTCTTCAACCAAGTTTGGGCTAGAAAAATAATATGGCCAGGAATGCATCGATTTTCTCAATCTTGTTTTGTGTATGAGATTCAATCCACAAAATTATTAGGAAGTCTTAAAAAATATATTAAATCTGAATCTTCCCCATTTTGCTACAAAGGTGTAATTTTTCCACAAAAATCTATCAGTGCGGTCATAGATGAGAAAGTAAATTTTCATTATTTACTCAGTTTTGATTTTTCTGTCTTTCACAAAATTCTTGGAATAGTAGTAAAGAATTGAAGTAGTTCTGATCCAAATAAACTTCTATATTGATACAATTATTAATGGAATTTTTGCTAATTATTAGGGATTAAAATACCATTGAATCCAAAACATAATTGCCACTCATGTCATGTGAATCTTTTGTGAGCTTACTCCAATGGCAGGGGAAAATGGTTCCAGAGATTATGGAGTTTGGAAAGAAATGTGAACAGATTTACCGTAACTTTAATTTATATTACAAGCATTAATTACATCCTAAGAGGACATTGGTATCTTGAATGAGAAGATCAACATGCAGAGAGTTTGGGGGGATTATAGTTCAAAGGAAATAAGTCACATACTATTTTACAGCTTCAAGCCATTAGGCTGAAATCCTTTATATCCTCCAAGGGCTCGTTTTACTTCATTGTCATCCAATTGTTTGGTGAAATGAGACTTTGCAATACCTAATTACTACTACTATCTTGTGGATAATTATTTTTAGTTTTCAAATATATTTTCTTTAGAGAGGCTTTATGGCAAATGTTACTGTTAAGAAGATAATGTTTAAATGGCCCTTTAAAAGGGAAGTGAAGAAGCAATCTTTTATATACAGCAGTGCTCATCCAAAATGGGTTGAGGATATATTTGTTTGGAATATAGTCATGAATGAGATAAAATATCTAATGCAGATTACTTTAGGACCATAACTGCTAAGAACAACATAGAAATAAGTACAAAATAAACTGGCTGAGATATTGCAAATTTTCTTTCATATCATGTGCTCAGTCAGGAAGTTACAAGTAAGAGCTAAATCCATGTATGGTTTCCTTTTAGGAATATGATTGGAGAAATTCTACATGGGGTCATAATATGTTAAAATATGATTACCAATGCTTTAATATCTCTAGGTTTTGGCAAGAGTTTGAAGTAGGGCATAGTACTATTCATTTTAACATTGAATCATTTAATCATTAACTCAACAAATATTCACCTACTGACCACTTTCTGTGTTGTAAAAACAAAGAAGAATGATAGCAAATACAAGTGGAAGCTGCTGTTATAACATCCTTGTTCCTCAGGCTGTATATCATGGGATTAAACATTGGAGTCACAATGGTGTAGAAAAGAGAAAGTAGTTTGTCAGTTCCTGTAGAATGATTGGATTTGGGCCTGAAATAGGTGATGGTAGCAGATCCAAAGAATAAAACAGCAACCAGCAGGTGGGAAGAACATGTGGAGAAGGCTTTGGCCTGTCCTTGGGCTGTTGGCAACCTCAGAATGGTGGAAATGATTTTGCTGTAGGAGGCAAGTATCAACATAAAAGGGACTGAAGCAAACAACGTAACTACTAAAGACATATAACTCATGCAATGATGTGTTCTCACAAGCCAGTGTGAGAAGGAGAAGTATGTCACAGAAGAAGTGGTTAATTTGCTTAGAATCACAGAAATGCAGAGAGAAAATTTGACGTGTTTGCCCTATCTGGACTAGGATTCCACTGATCCAGGAACCAAATGCAAGCTGAATACACGTCTTTTGGTTCATGACTAGAGGATAGTGTAGTGGGTTACAGATGGCCATGTAGCAATCCTAGGCCATCACAGCCAGGAGGAAACATTCAGTGGCTCCCAGAATAAGGAAAAAGCACATTTGGGTGGCGCATTTCACCTTAGAAATGCTTCTCTCTCGAGTCCAAAGGTTCACCAGAATTCTGGGGAGAGTGACAGAAACATAACAGATTTCCAATGAGGAAAAATTTGCCAGGAAAAAATACATGGGTTTCTGTAGTGTAGAGTCAAGTCTGGTTATTATGATTATGAGGCTATTTCCAATTAAAATAATCATGTAAATGATAAAGAACACTCCAAAAAGAAACCCTTGGAGATTTGGAAGATCAGAGAATCCCAGGAGTACAAATTGCATCGCTGTGGAAACATTGCCTTCTGCTTTTTTCTCCTCATGTTTCATCTGTAGGAATGATTTAATCAGATATAAAAATTACTATACATTCCTTGGCTTTTGTTTTCTCCTGTAATCTTAGTACTGTATGCCCACCAATTTTAACAACTCCCTATAAGAAAAAATATTATCCATACCAGTGGCTCTACATGTTCAAAAGGAAAATGTCCCTTCAAAAAATCTTAGAGTTATTTCCTTTCTGCAGGTGATAACATATGTGATTTTAAATTTTGCTATATATTTGAATGCTTGGAATCACAAAATCTGAATTTATGTTCAATTGTAATAATCATTCCATTCTTTCAAGTGACCATGCTTCTCTCCTCTCAATTGTTTTATTCTATTGTCAATTAAAATTAATTTCATTGTGATAGTAAATAGCTTATAAGCCATCTAAAATAGTTTTGCAAATGAAGCATTCAAATATATTTAATTAAATCATGGTGGCTTTCCTGTAGTATCTCCAAAGTCTTTAGCATTATGCATATCTAGCCACTTTTTTTTTTAGTATAAAAAATAATGATGAACTCAACACCAAATAATATGGGATGCCTTATAATATTTTAAACTGTTTTTCCATTTAAATGGGTGGTATGTGGAGTCAAAAGTCCTATGTTTTATTTAGATTTTGTAGTGGGAGGAAAAGGAACTCTAAAATGGACTTCCTGTCCAAAAAACCTCAAGAGGCCAGTTAGGTTCATTTGGCATCTGGCTCAAGCAAGCAATTTTAACCAGAACTTGCAAATCTTTATGCTGAATTACAAACCATTTTACAGAAAGTACAAAAACTACAACTTATGTATGGAGCTGGTTTCACTGAGTTCTCGGATCTTTTAGAAGACACTGTTTGTACAACTCAGAAATAAAATCAATAGTAATTAAGCTAAATGTTGACACCTTTATTCTTTCACATACTTAATGTTTGTTTTTCTGGTTACGCCAGTGAAATACAGATTTTCTCTGATGCAAGGATTGTGTTATCAGCTACCGAATCTATCATGGCAATGTATATATGCTTGTTTTCTAAGAGAGTTTATAAAATCAAATTGAGGCCCTGAAATAAAAATCAGAAATTGGCAAATGCAATGAGAAGGTTTTCTTTTTGTTTTAATCAAGATGAATTCTTTAATGACAAAAATGAAAACAGGTCAATATTCCTTAATATTTTCAAATTCGTTTATCAGGGAACTTAACTCTTACCATACAAGGACTTATCAGTAATATGTACTCCCAATTCAATAATGCACAGCAGTATCATGCTTATTATTTAGGTAAAATTTGATTTCAATGAGATAGATTCCCCAGATTTAATACATGTAAAACACTTAAATCCATGTTAGCACTTATGATGATGACAATTGTAATAAATTTTGGTATATTGGCCCATTGTATTACAAAATGCTTTGCGTTTTATTTACATTCGATCCTATAATTATGAAAGTCAGAAAATTAAAAAGGCTATATGAAACAATCTTTGAAATTTTTTAAAAAATCAAGAATTTATCTTTTCATTTTCTGGAATTGAATATTCTTTGCCAATGCTTAAAAAACAAGAGATGCATGCAAAAATAAATTTGGTATTGGACAGAAATTGTTCAGGCTTACCTATTTGAATCAAAGGAAATTTTGTGCTTACCTTTATTGATTGAGATAAAAAGCAGGGATAAAATTAGAAGAAAGTTTTTTTTTTGTTTGTTTAAGTGTTAGATAATTTCCTTATTGAAACAGGTGTTATCATCTAAAATGTATTCTGGTGTAAGAACAAATAGTGCTCTTTAAGCAAGAAATCTGCCCTGGGGATCAGCACATTTCCCATGTTAATCTCTAAATGAACTAAACCATTCTTCCTGCCACTCAAGTTTGGAACAGTCAAAAACATATCTGGCCATATTATTTCTAATGTGTTTTTTCAGTCTTTCCATAATTCTTGTTCATAACTTCAGATGTGTTTCATTTGACTCTTGGCAATAGAGATTCAGTCACATATTGAATAATATATTTATGATATATTGTTCCATATTTACCTTATAAGGCCTGGTAAAATTAAAGCTATGTTTTAGCAGAGTATGATCAGTGGAAGACTTAGAAGCCATGTATTCAAATCCCTACCTTTTATTATATGGCCAGTTGAATTTCTATGTGTCAAATATTTGTAAAAATAAAGAAATGATGGCACTTCAATTGCAGATGGTCCTAATTTCAAAGACATTGAGAAAGGAAATATGCCCATTTTAAGCCTTAGGGATATATTTGTCTAAGTTTTTGGTGGTGGACTCACAAAACTTTTAGTCAATTAAGGATAAACAATTAATTTAAATTTAAATAAGTGTAATAAATGGATCAGTTAATGAAATCAACATATCCTAATATTTTATCTGCAAATTTAAAGTTTGTGATTATTGAGAACATCAGGAATTTATAAAAACATAAGATTTAAACTAAGTTGTTCTATAAAAGATGCAAAAGTAAACTCTCTTAGTAGAAGTTTCTATGCCACGAAAAATTCAGTAGAAAGAGTCTAAAGTTGTTGGAATAGTGATGTCATACTCAACATGAATATTTCATCTCTACATCAAAATTGGCCAGATGTGCCTCATTACTTCCCAGACAACAGAAATTGTATAGGGAAAGGCAGGGAGGGATAGATGAAAAGAAGCTCTCATTATTCCTTTAGAGTTGTACAAATTGGAAAAAACATGCAGATCTTCCAGTTAGGCGCCATCATCAAAATTTAGTCACAAAAACACCAAGCTCTAAGAAAATGTAAACTGTAGCTGCACAACCATATGACCAGCTAAGACTTTATCTTTAAATAAGAGATAATAATGAATATCAGTGGAAACTAATAGTTTTCTAACATTAATGTCTTTCTGGTCATCTTAACTATGCATTTGTACAATTCCTTCCCTGCATAGAACAGGCCTGAGTGCTCAAAACCTAAAACTCTAAGTATTTACTGCATCCATCTTGGAGTCAAGTATCTATATCAGTCATATTACTTGTTCCTCTTATTCTAGAGATTATAAAACAATAGAATTGTTTCCTTAACATGTTACTTCCATCATATTCATGGGCATGCAATCACAAAATACAATAGAGGAGAATGTTTCAAGTTTATAGGAATTAGAAAATAAATTCCTCATGTATTAAAAAATGCATAGATAGATGGACAAATATGTTATAAACATTGATCTACACAATGATCATGCATTCAAAGCTATCACCATTCAGAAATTCTACTAGTATTCATCAATTATGATTTCTTTTATAATTTAAAAAAATTTTACTCAAAACACCATCTCATTTTTTTTTAATATTCATTTTCATAATAGCGAATGATGGTGAGCATTTTATCATATGTTCCAACCCAAATCCTGAGGGGCATGATTTGGTGAGGCCACAAGACCAAAGAGCACACCAGGCAGAGATTTAGACATAAGCCTTATGGGGATGTACAGACAGAAGAGACCTCGATGACAGCCAATGGAAGTATAAATGAAGTTAGCACTCCGCAAGAGGACAGGATAAAATGAGGGGTGATATAAGGATCTCAAAACAAAGACATTCCATAGGGGTGATAACAAGGGCATTCCAAAGGGTGTGAGAACAGAGCTCCTGCAAGGGTCCAGACTGGGCGCATGGGGTTTGGTGATGGTATCCCAGGAATGAAGTTTTACCACTCAGAGATTTAGTTTAAGACATTCTCTACCTTCCAGGGAGGGATGGTAACCTTTAACTTAAGCCTAGGTCATGCAAGCAGCTCGTGCTGAGGACTAGGTGGGGCCTGGGCCCCAGATCCCTGCAATTGTGATTATTTGCCTTCTGTACAGCATCTTTAGTATTGATAGTTGGAAAATTGTGTATTAAGAATTTTCTCCACATAAGCAGTTATAAAATCTCTAATACCCCTTCTTAAAAGTAGCTCAACTGTCTGCATTTATTTTTTCCCAATACCTTGTTAATTTCTTGTACTTAAGTCATTATCCAAATCTTCTCAGTCAATTATAGGAAGATTACATCTCATTGTAAAACCAGACAATTTAGCACCAGTGACACCCTGTGGCTCAGTAAATCAGTGACTTCCTACTTAAAGACTGAATGCTGGATATGCCTGTGTGGTCAGCAGAAAAGGTAATTATGGACCCCCAGAACTTAGGAGATCTAACTCTGATCTCTGATTGAGTAACTGCTGAAACCAGGATAAGAAGGATAAGACTGACAGCTTGAGGAAAAACAAAATTAAGGAGTGTATACTATTCTTCATTACAAGACCCTTGGAGAAATCCTGTGTCTTTGCTGATCTGGCAAAACTGTACCATGTGCCTTCACGCGTTTTTTCTTTCTTTTTTTTTCTCTCCCTGCATATAAAAACCCCAACTCACATTCTCACAGAGAATTGGTTTTGAGAAGATTCTTCCAGTTCCTTGATTGTGCATTCGCAATAAATCACTTTCTTACTGAGAGAAATGCTTCTCCTTTTTAGCACCAGATCTGGTGGGCCCTTCTATTGGAAATAGCCATGTTTAAGGTAACAGCTGTCATTCAATTCTTTTGTCCATTTGTTAAACAGGTTGATTCTTGTCCTAGTGCTGAATTTTGGAAGTTTTTTTTCTGTTTTTTGTTTTTAATTTTCTCATACATTTATTCTGTTGAATGTATGATATCAAAATATTCCCCCCAGTCTATATCTTTTATTTGTATTCTTTCAACAATGTCTTTGTCAGAGCAAAATATTTTTATTTTGCTAAGCCCAATTTATTAATATCTTCTTTTTAAGATTGTGCTTTAGTAGTATATCTAAGAACTCATTGTTTAATCCCAGTTTAAAAAGATTTCTCCTATGTTTTCTTCTAAGTATATATGGTTTCACATTATATATTTAGATCTCTGATCCATTTTGAGTTAATCTTTTTATAAAGCATGAGTTTTAGGTTTAGGGTAAATTTTTTCATATGATTATTAATTGTTCAGTGCTCTTTGTTAAAATACAATCCTTTTATTCTTTGTTTCCTGGCTGCTATGACAATTACCACACAAAGGATTGGCTTAAACAATGGGAATTGGCTCATTGTTTTGAGGCTAGGAGAAGTCAGAAATCAAGGTATCAGCAAAGAAATGCTTTCTCAACAATATCTGTAACATTCTATCTCTGTATGCTGGCAATCCTTGGGGTCTCTTGGTTGTATTTCTGTTTTACTTCACTTGCACCTTTTCTTTTCTGTGTTGATTTGATTTTTGGCCTCTGCTTCATCCCCAGGGTCTTTCTTATAAAGCCTATAGTAGTAGGAAAAACTCATCCTGATTCATGGCCTCACGTTAACTAAAAATAATATCTTCAAAAGGTACTAATTACAAATGGGTTCATATCTACTGGAATAGGGCTAAAATTAAGAACATGTCTTTTTTCTACAGTACATAATTCAATTTTACCACAATTTCTAAACTGAAAAGCATTTGCACATTTGTCAAAAATCAATTACCCAGACTTCTGGAATGGCTGAATCAGCAGTTCAGAAATGATGAAACTGGACAAAATTGCCAACTGCAATGACAAAAAATTTTGAAATTGACCAAAAAAGTGTGAAAAGTTTACTTATGAAAATAAAGTCAACTTCAATAAGAGTAGTGGTGATCAGTTGTATTTTGACCTGAGTATTATCCCATCTGCTCCTCAGCTCCATGGAGAAGATCTATCACAGTACAAGCCATGAGGACTCCCATCTCTCTTATATCTGTTGCAGAAAGCTCACTTTATTTTTAGCAAAGCATGGCAAACTCCATGCCTAAGGACATTGTCACATATATTAAGAATCTCAGTGGCAAACAATAAGGGAAGACTAATATTACATCTAGCCTAAAGTCCCTATGAGGTTTGGAAGAAACCAGCTAGAAATTTAGTGGGCGGTTCTGGGGAATGAGAAAGTAAAATAGTGCATTGACATGCTCCATCTCACCCCTAGTTTCTGAAGTGCTCTGTGTACATATACACTCAGGAGGTTCCAAGGAGAGTGCCAGTAAGTCACTTGACCATGGTTGAATGTGACCTTGTTAATACAGAAAACAAAATTCAGAAAAGGGTACATTGAATACCTTCCTCAAGTCGCATATAGATGCATCGCAAAGA
>JAQZBX010097233.1:0-11713 GCA_029593785.1 Cabassous unicinctus
AAAAAAAAAAAAAAACTACTACTACAAAGCTACTAGAGCTAATAAACTAATTCATTAAAGTGATCAATACACAAAAATCAGTAGTGTTTATATGCACTAGTGATGAGCAATCTGCTGAGAAATGAAGAAGAAAATTCCATTTACTACTGCAACTAAAAGAATTAAAGATCTTGGAATAAATTTAACCAAAGAAGTTAAGGATTTATAAATGGAAAACTATAAAACGTTGCTAAAATATACCAAAGAAAACCTAAATAAATGAAAGGGCATTTCATGCTCATGGACTTGAAGAATAAATATTTTTAAGATGTCAATTCTACTAGAAATGATGTACAGATTCAACACAATCCCAGTCTTCAGGAATAGACTGTCACATACATGGCTAATTGTGGGTTTTTTTTATTTGAAAAGTTGTGAATTTACAAAACAATCAGGCAAACCATGCAGAATTCCCATCCATCACCCCAACACCAACAATTTACATTGTTGTAACATCTTTGTTACAAATGATGAAAGAACATCATCCTAATGTTACTGCTATCTATAGTCCATAGCTTATATTTTTCCCACAAAGCATCCTATTATTTACACCATGTATTGGTATTGTATATTTATTCTAGTTCATTAGAGAACATTATCATACTTATACTGTTAACCAAGGTCGATCATTCACCAAGAGGTTCACTGTGTTATTCAGTCCCCTGCCTTGCACAATTCTTCAAATTGTGTGCTCAGTCGCTCTCAGTTACATGTCAGAGTTGTGCTGTCATCAGCACAGTGCATTGCAGAATGTTTCCATTACTCCAAAAAGAAAGATCCCATACACCCTTATATTCTCCATAATTGACCCTTAGCATTGATATAGTGCCTTCTTTATCATTGTTGCAAAAATTACAGTATTATTGTTAACTATAGCCTATACATTACATTAGAAATATTTTCCCATGTATCTCCATAGTCTTAACACCTCATAATAGAAGAACATTTTTGTATTTGTACCATTAACCACAATCATCATCAACCACCAAATTCACTGTTATACAATTCTTGTATTATCCTCTAGTTTTCTTACAACTGACATTAACCTTCCTAGATTACCCTTTCCGCCACATTCACATTTAAAAATCAGCAGTATTAATTATGCTTACTATAATGTGTTACCATCAACCCTGTCCATTTCCACATATTTGCAATCCAGCTCATTAAACATTCTACATATATTCAGCATCAGCTCCCCCTTCTCAAACCACATTCTATCTCATAGTAACCTATATGCTATAGTTTAACTCCATCAGTTTACTCATTTTATTTATTTTATATAAGTGAAACCATACACTGCTTGTCCTTTTATATCAGGCTTATTTCATTCAATATCATGTCCTCAATGTTCATCCATGTTGTCATATGCATCCCGACTTCATTTCTGCTTGCAACTGAATAGTATTCCATCATATGCATATACCACATTTTGTTTATTCATTCATTTATTGATGGGCACTTGGATTGTTTTCATCTTTTAGCAATTGTGAACAATGCCACTATGAACATCAGTGTGCAAATGTCTGTTTGTATACTTGATCCTTGTTTTCAGTTCTTCTGAATATATCCCAAGTAGCAGAATTGCCAGATCGTGTGGCAGTACTATATTTATCTTCCTGAGGAACCACCAAACTGTCTTCCACAGAGTCTGCACCATTTTATATTCTGACCAATAGTAAAGGATTATTGCTATTTCTCTACATCCTCTCCATCATTTGCAGTTTTCTGTTTGTTTGTTTGTTTGTTTGTTTGTTTTTTAATAATGGCCATTCTATAAGGCATGAAATGATATCTCATTGTGATTTTGATATGCATTTCCCTAATAGCTCATGATATTGATCATCTTTTCATGTGCCTTTTGGCCATTTGTAATTCTTATTTGGAAAAATGTTCAAGATTTTTGCCCATTTTTTAACTGGGTTGCTTTTTTTTAATCTCGAGTTTTATGATCTCTTTATATAGCATGGAGGTCAAATCCTTATAGGATATCTGGCTCCTGAAAATTTTTTCCGGCTGAATAGGTTGCCTTTTCACCTTAACCAAAGAATTTAAAGCACAAAAGTGTTTAATTTTGAGGAAGTCCCATTTATCTATTTTTCCTTTCATTGCTCATGTTTTAGGTGTTAAGTTTAAGAAACAACCACCTACACCAAGATATGGGAGACGTTTCCCAATGTTTTTATCTAAGAGTTTTATGGTTCTATCTTTTATATTTAGGGCCTTGATCCATTTTGAGTGAATTTTTGTGTAAAGTGTGAGATAAGGGTCCTCTTTCTTTCATTTACAGGTATCCAGTTCTCCTAGCACCATTTTTTGAATACACTGTTCTGAACCAGCTGGGTTGGTTTGACAGCCTTGTCAAAAATCATTTGCCCATAGACGTGTCTATTCTGAATACTCAATTAGATCACATTGGTCAATATTTCTATATTTATTCCAGTACCATGCTGTCTTTTACCATTGTAACTAATATGTTTTTTTTAAGTGTAAGGATTTTAATTTTTTAAAAAAGCCTTTGGGAACTACAAATTACAAAGTAAAAGCAGATAATTTTGTAGAAATCTAGCGATTAACATTTTGCCTGTGCAAGAAAACTTTACCAAAGTTATTCATTTTACAAATTTTTCCCATTCACAATGTTATCAGTTATAACAATGCTCTTCATCATATGGCTACTTTATCTTTATTTCAAATTATGTTATTACCTGTTATTTCTTCAAGGTGAATTTTTAATTTTAAACAATAAATTCTTGGCTCATAAGGATGGCACCTTAGAAAGGGATAATTTTCACTCAGTCTCTGGTGGCATTATTCCAGGCTAATTTCTTTCACCAATCAGAATCAGCAAACCATAGGAGCTCATAAAAAGCTTCAGAAAGAACTTCAAGAACAGATGTCATGTGGGTAATCCATTTAAGGATATTATTTTATGTCAAAGAGGAGATGAAAAAAAACAAAAACAAAACCAATATGCCAGAACCAAAAGTCATTGGAATAGTCTGATAGTCTGGTCAAGTGTAATGAGCACTGTGGAATAGAACAAAAAAGAGGAGCTTATAGCAGAGCAAGCCATCAAGCACTTGAAGCAATACAGCCCTTTACTTGTGTCTTTACTGCTCAAGGTCAGTCTGAGTTGACTCTGTTACTGAAGATTCAGGAGTATTGTTATGACAACATTCATTTCATGAAAGCCTTCCAAAATATACTGGTGCTTTTTTATAAAGCTGAAGTCCTGAGTGAACAGCCCATTCTGAAGTGGTATAAAGATGCACATGTTGCAAAGGGGAAAAGTATCTTCCTTGAGCAAATGAAAAAAATTGTAGAGTGTCTCAAAAATGCTGAAGAAGAATCTGAGTCTGAAGCTGAAGAAGGGGACTGAATTTTGAAACTACACCCTCAGTAAAGCAAACAGGAGTTGTAGATAAAATGTTGTGCCTCATGTGTTCTGGTTCTTACATCTTCCTACCTCCCTATATCAAGCATGATACAAGGGATTCCATGGTAAATTTATTTTGTTTCTATGTTTACTGAAAATATCGGGTTTAGTTTCTAAAACCATGTTTTAAGTAGCTACAGAAGCTGTGAATTTTAATCTAATGTATTTGTCTTTTCAGTTATCTTCTACCACCTGTATTTTCTATTGCAATAATGTAATTTAATGCCTTCCACAGTGAACAATTCCGTTTTTTTCCCTGGGCTTTCTATATAATATGCTTTAAAGTCAGGAAGTGAGAGTAGTTCATCTTCATTCTTCTTTTTTTTTAAATTATTTTTGACTCTTCAGGGTCTCTTACACTTCCAAATAAATTTTATAATTAGCTTTTCCATTTCCTTTTTAGGCTATTTTAATTTTTGTAGGGATTGTGTTGAATCTGCGAATCAGTTTGGGTAAAATTGACATCTTGGTATTTATTCTTCCTCCACAAACACAGAATGTCCATCCATTTATTTAGGTCTTCTGTCATTTCTTTTTGCTATGTATTGCAGTTTTCTGCATACTGATCCTTTATGTCCCTGGTCAAGTTTATGCCTAAAAATTTATTCTTTTTGTCACTATTGTAAATGGAATTTTGTTCTGATTTCCCCCTCAGATTGCTCATCAGTGGCATGCAGAAATGCTACTGACTTTTTCATATTAATCTTGAATCCTGCCACTTTGCTGAAATGGTCTAATAGTTCTATTAGCATTGTTGTGAATATTTTGGGGATTTTGCAAGTATAGGATCAAATTATTAGTGAAGAGCAAAAGTTTTGTTTCTTCCTTTCTTATTTGGATGTCTTTATTTCTTTATCTTGCCTAATTACACTAGCTAGAACTGCTAGCACAATATTGAATAACAGTGGTGACATTGGGCATCCTTGTCTTGCTCCTGATCTCAACAGAAATTTTTCAGTCTTTCACTGTTGAGCACAATGTTAACTGTGAGTTTTTCATATATGTACCTTACCATGTGTGAAAGTTTCCTTCTATTCCTATCTTTTAGAGACTTTTTATCATGAAGGGATGCTGGATTTTTTTTTTCAAACACTTTTTCTGTGTCTATTGAAATGATCATATGATCTTTCTTCAATTTACTAATGGATTATTTTACACTAACTGATTTTCCTGGATTGAACCACCCTTGCAAACGTGGGATAAAACCACATGACCATGGTGTATAATTCATTAATGTACTTTTGGATTCATTTTGTAAATATTCTCTTGAGAATATTTGCATTTATATTCTTAGAGTAATTGTTCTATATTTTCCTTCATATTATCTTTATATGGCTTTTGTATGAGAGTGACGTTGGCTTCATAGAATGAGTTCAGTAGCATTCCCTCCTGTTCAATTTTTAGTAGAGTTTCAGCAAGTTTGGTATTAGAACTTCTTTGAATGATTGGTAGATTTCATCTATGAAGGCATCTGGTCCTGGGCTTTTCATCTTTGGGGGTATTTGATGACTATTTCAATTTCTTACTTGTGATTGGTTTGTTGAAGTCTTCTCTTTCTTCCAGGGTCAGTGTAGGTTGTTTGTATGTTTCTAGCAATTTATCCTTTTCATCTATGTTTTCTAGCTTTTTGGAATACAGTTGTTCATAGTATCCTCTTATGATCTCTTTTATTTCTGTGGTGTCAGTGGTAGTGCCCTCCCTCTCACTTATGCTTTTATTTATTTGCATTTCCTTTTTGTCAGTCTAGTTGTTTGTCATTTTGATGATTACTCAAAGAAACAACTTTTTGTCTTGTTGATTCTTTCTATTAATGTTTTTGTCCTCAATTTCATTTATTTCTGCTCTAATCTTTGTTTTTTCTTTCTTTTTGTTTGTTTGGTTTTAGCTTGCTGTTCTTTTCCTATTTCTTCCAAGTGTGCATTTAAGGCTGATTTTAGTTCTTTCTTTTTATTAATGTAAACATTTAGGGTTATAAATTTCACTTTCAGCACTGGCTTTGCTGTATTCCATAGGTTTTGGTATATTGTGCTGTTATTTTTCATTCATCTCAAGATATTTACTGATATCTCTTGCAATTTCTTTGACCCACTGATTGTGAGTGTGTAGTTTAATTTCCAACTGTTTGTGAATTTTCCCTTTTTCCACCTGTTATTGTTTTCCAGCTTAATTCCATTGTGATCAGAATAAGTGATTTGAAAAAATTCAATCTTTTAAAATATACTAAGACCTGTCATGTCACCCAAAATATGGTTTATCCTGGTGAAGGATCCATGAGCACTTAATAATAATGTGTTTTCTGCTGTTTTTTATGTAAGGCTCTAAAAATTTCTGTTGGAACTTGTTCATTTTTCATATTATTCAATCTCTCTGTTTCCTTAGTTATCCAGTGTCGAAATGTTCTATCCACTGCTGACATGTATATTGAAGTCTCCAACTATTGTTGTAGAAACATTTATTTCTCCTTTCAGTTTTGCCAGTGTGTGCTTCATGCAATTTATGGCATCTAAGTTAGATGCATAAATATTTATTATTATATCTTTTTGGTGAATTTCCCCTTAAATTAATATAAAATGATATTCTTTATCTCTTATAGCAGTTTTTCATTTAAAATCTATTTTGTCCGATATAGTATTGATACTCTAGAACTTTTTGATTACTATTTGTTTGGGAATATCTTTTTCAAACCTTTCTCTTTCAGCCATTGTGCCCTTGCATCTAAGGTGTAGATAGCATATAAGTGGCTCATTTTTTTAAAAATCCGTTCTGTCAGTCTATTTCTTTTGATTGGGGAGTTCAACCTTTAACATTCATTTTTATTACTGTAAAGGCATTACTTACTTCATCCATTTTATCTGTTGGCTTTCCATTCTCATATCTTGCTATTGTCTGTCTTTTAAACATTTTAGTTACTTTTACTAATAATCTTCATTTCTATACTCTTCTCCAAGTCTCTTGTCATTATCTTTTCCTTTCAGGCTGCAGCAGTCTGTTTATTATCTCCTGTAAATCTGGTCTTTTGGTTACAATTTCTCTGTTATTTTTTTGCCTAGGAAGTCTTTAAACCCACCCTCATTTTTGAAGGTCAGTTTTGCCAGATAAAGAATACTTGACTAGCAGTTTTTCTATTTCAGTACCTTAAATACACCATAGTACTTTCTTTTCACTTCCAATGGTTTCTGATGAGAGATTGTACTTAGTCTTATTGAGCTTCCCTTGTATGTAAGGCATTGCTTTTTTCTTGATGCTTTCAGAATCTTCTCTTTATTGCTGACATTTGACATCTGAATAGTATGTGTATCTGAGTAGGTCTATTCAGATTTATTCTATTTGCATTACCTTGTCCTTCTTGGATATTGATATTTATATCTTTCATAAGTGTTGAGAAATTTTCAGTCATTATTCTGTCAAATATTCTTTCTGACTTTTTTCCATTCTCTTCTCCTTCTAGGACACCTTTAGAACATGTATGTTTGCACATTTTATATTGTCATTCAATCCCCTGAGATCCTGTTCAAATTTTTCCATTTTTTTTTTCTCTTTCTGATCTTTTGACTTTTCATGTTCAGATGTGATTTTTTTCCCTAATTCACTTTTTCTGTCATCTGCCATTTTAAATTTGGAATTTTATGCCTCTACTTTATTTTTTTATCTCATCCATTGTGTCTTTCATTTCCATAAGCTCTTTTACTTTTCTTTGCAGGCTTTCAAATTGTATTTTATGCTCACCCGGTGTCTTCTTAATATCCTTTATCTCTTAAGCCAATTTTCCTTCAAATCCTTGAATTACTTTAGAAGATTTGTGTGATTGTCATTGATTAGTTCTCTTAAATCCTGTTTCTCATCAGGATTTTTGATTTGTTGCTTTGGCTGGGCCATATCTTCCTGTTTATTAGTTGGCTAGTAATTTTTTAAATATCTAGGCATCTGATTATGTTGGTGAATTTACTCTGATGGTAAATTTTTCTCTCTTAGCTAGAGTTTTTTTGTTTTGTTTTGTTTTGTTTTGTGGTTTTGTTTTGTTTTTTTGTTTTTCATGGCTCCTTGATTTTTGGTTCAACTTATTTTATGTCTTTATGATTTCCCGCTAAGTTATTATGACAGGGCCAGTGACACATTAATGGCACACAGGTAAGATCCAGGAGGGCCTGGGACATGAGAGACCCCCAAAAGCTTTTTTTTTTTTTCTTCCTGCAGTTTCCCAGACTGCCAGCAGTCGTCAAAAAAAAAAGTCTTTCCATGGAAGTGTCTTTTTCAACCTTGCCTTGCTGGCATGGCAAAGCTGAGATTCAAAGCAGACTCTGCTGGCCAGACTCACTGAAGAGAACCCACTCTCTGCCCTATGCCACACACTAGCTCTCCTCAGAGAGGAAGACCTCCATTTCACTCTCAGGTGGCTGCAGTAAGCCATGGGTTTTACCAAAACTGTTCATCTTGAAGGTGGAGGCTTCGTGCCATTCCCAGTCATGGTGGCAAATAATTCATAGCTTTCATTTCAGCACTTCATCTCTCTGTCCTTCTCTCTCTTGTATGATACACAGCACTATCCTGTTCTGCAGATCCCCAAAGAAGTTCCCTCAGACAGGTTTTTGCTCTTCCTCCACTGTTTTTGTAAGAGAGCTGTACCCTCCTGACCTACTCCAATGCCATCTTTCTGGCCAATTGCTTATTGACAAGGCTGCCAAGTCCACTCAATTGGAAAGCATAATATCTTCAACAAATGGTGCTTGTGAACTGGATATCTATATGCAAAGGACTTAAGGAAGGCCCCTATCTCACACCATATACAAAAATTAAACCAAAATGATTCAAACACTTAAATATAAAAAATGGTACCTTAAAGCTTATAGAAGAAAATGTAGAGAAACATCTACAGGAGTTTATATCAGGCGATTGTTTCTTAGGCTTTTCACACAAAACACAAGCAACAAAAGAAAAAAGTAAATAATTGTGATCTCATCAAAATTTAAAACTTCTGTGCATCAAAAAACTTTTTCATGAAAATGAACTGAAAACTTACTCAAGGGGGAGGCAAGGAGGATATTTGGAAACCACATATCTGATAAGGGTTTAATACACAGAATATATAGTAAAATCCTACAACTCAACAATAAAATTACAATCAAGGAAAGCAGGTGTGGTTTAAGCAGTTGGTCACCCACCTACCACATGGGAGGTCCCCAGTTTGGTTCCTGGTGCCTCCTAAAAAGAAGATGAGCACACAACAAACAGACACAGAGAGCAGACAGCAAGCACAAACAATTGGTGAGGGGGGGAGAAATAAAATAAATAAAATAAATTAAAAAAAAAAATGACAACACAATTAAAAAATGTGCCTAAGACTTGAATACATATTTCTCTAAAGCAGATACACAAATAACTAAAAAGCATATGAAAAGCATATGCATATGCTCAACATTGTTAGCTATAGAGTAATGTAAACCAAAACTACAATGAAATACCATGTCACACCCAAGAGATTGACTATTTTTAACAAAACAGATAATTAAAAAGTGTTGGATAGAATGTGGAGAAATAAGAACACTCATTCATTGTTGGTGGTAATGTAAAATGCTGCAGCTCCTGTGGAAGACAGTTTGGCAGTTCCTCAGAAAGCTAATTATAGAATTACCATATGACTTCACAATGCCTTTACTAGGTATATAGCTCAAAGAATTGAGAGCAGGGACTCCAAACAGACATTTACACTCTGATGTTCATAAAGGTATTATTCACAATTGCCACAAAATTGAAGTAACACAAATATCCATCAAATGATGATTGGATAAACAAAATGTGGTGTATATATTCAATAGAATAGTATTCAGCTTTAAAAAGGAATGAAATTCTGGTGCATGTGACAATATCTATGAACTTGAAGACATTATGTTGGTTGAAATAAGCCAGACACAAAAGGACAAATATTGTATGATCTCAATGATTTGAAATATTTAGAATAAGCAACTCATAGAGTTAGAATCTGCAATATAGTTTACTAGTGCCTAGGGTGGGAGTAGGGAATGGGGAGTTAATGCTTAATTTGTACAGGATTTCTATTTAGGTTGACTGGAACATTTTGGAAATGGATGGTGGTCAGGGTAGCACAACATTGTGAATGTAATTCATAGTACTAAATTACATATGTGACTGTGATTAAAATGGGAAATTTTAGGTTATGCATTTGTTACTAATATAAAAATTAAAAGATTATAAAAATTAATTGGCCACATCTAGCTAGTGGTCACCATATTGGATAAGGCAATTATATATGATTTAGTTGCACAAATGCCTGTTAAACCGTTTATATTAAGTTATATAAATTGTCTTTTTAAAGAATTAAGTAGTCCAAAGCTGGTGGGAGACTTCTCAATGTCACAAACATTGTAGCCTCTCTTACTGTCTTTTGGCCCCAACAATCTTAATTGTGTCTTGTTTCTATCACATTGGAATGGATCTCATAGCTTCAGGCTTTGCATTTCAAAACAGATAAAATTTTAAATAAATAGAAATAGTGTACACCTTTTACCCCCAGAAATTTAAAACAATAAAATTGGAAAGCAAAAATTACAACCATGCTTTTTAATTTCCAAACAGGATTATATCATTTCCTACTTGGATATGGTACATAACCGCCACCTGTGAGAGATTATGGTGAATATGAGAATGGATGAAGACCAAGCAACTAACAGTTTTGCCACAAAGAAAAACTGTCTTACAAAGAAAATACAGTTTCAAATAATGGAAGTTAAATTTGATATAGATCTATTGTTTACTTTGTAGATCTTATTGTTTAGGACTTTTATGTCCTTAGTTATATTATTGTTCATTTGATCTTTCTTGTACCTAATATCTATTATAAGTGCATCTTGCATATATTTCATTGCATCGTCTTTCACTTTTGCTTCATAAAAGTGATTGCTGGACAATTTTGTTCATAATATTGATAGATATTAAATACTCATTTTGAATTATGGCTTTTAACATTAAAATGTGTACTATGTCATGTATTGTTTTCTAGCTTGAATTCTACTTTTTCCAATATCAAGATCTTTATCCATGCTTTTTACTTGACTCCATTTTTCTGGAATACCTTTGACAACTCTTTAATTTTAGTATTTATGAATCACTTTGATATAAGTATGCATCTTTTGTACATATTATAGCTTCATCTTACTTTGTGAGCCTGATTGAAATTTTTTTTAATTTTAGCTATGAGTTGAGCAAATTCATGTTTATAAATATGTTTCAGGTTTGATCTCAACTCCATCACACTATTTTACAGTTATGTGTATTACAGTATATTTGTTATGTTTCTTTCTTTATGAGGTGTGAAATATTTGAATGTTGCATTTCTTTTCATTGAAAGCCATTATTGCATGGGTTTTCAGGAAAAATTATCAGTATAAATCCCAGGATATTACCAAGAACTACCTAAATTTTCATATTTATATATGAAAAAATTTAATGATTCCTTCCAAATATTTCTTATGAATTTCAAATAGGTTTCATCCTATGAAAATGCTGTTTTCTATCACTTCTACCAGCTTATATTCATATCATTCTATTGAATAGAAGCATCTATTTACTGATATACAATATATATTTGAATATATAATATTTGTGTATGCCACATAAAATATACAATATACAATATCTATAGAATATATAATGCATAACATCTATTTCTATGTCATCTGGTGGATGCCAGGTTAAATATTGTGTGTGTGTGTGTGTATATGTGTGTATTTCTAAATGTACATGTGGATGGCATATGTGTATTTATATAGCAGTTGGTTCTTTTATCCTAAACATTCACTGTTTATACTCTATCAGCTATGATTTAGCTTTTATAATGGAACTGCTTTAAAGTTCAATTTAAAGATTGTAGAAAGTGCAGTGGACTCTAAAATGAAATAAATCTCATAAAAGTATTATGTTATTCTGTGCATTTAAATTTTAAGGCATGTATATGAAGAGGAAGTTTATTTATAAGGAAAATAGGCATTGCATTCTTGTTTTCAAGTGTGACATTAAGAAGTTCTTTACCCAACACATTTTATGAAGCCAACATCACCCTAATACCAAAGCCAGATAAAGATTCCACAAGAAAAGAAAATTACAGACCAATCTCTCTAATGAACATAGATGCAAAAATTCTCAACAAAATACTTGCAAATCGAATCCAACAGCATATTAAAAGACTTATACATCACGACCAAGTGGGATTTATTCCTGGTATGC
>JAQZBX010097234.1:0-11714 GCA_029593785.1 Cabassous unicinctus
TTTTTTCAGGAGGTACCAGGGATTGAAACCTCGTACATGTGAAGCACGTGCTCAATCACTGTGCCACACCCATTCCACTTGATCTGGTTATTTTTTTTAGCAAATCAATTTTATTGATACATATTAATAAAGCATAAATCCATCCAAAGTGGACAATCAGTGGTTTTCAGTATAATCACATTGTTGTGCTTTCATCACTTCAATTATTTTTAGAGCATTTTCTTTATTCCAATAACAAAAACAACAATAAAAAACAAAAAAATAAACACAGAAAAACTTAGTCACATCTAAGTCTCTCTACTCTTGCCCTGCCATTCCTAACTGCTATTCTGTTTCCTTCTCTTTAGTATATGTATTTATATTTTGTAAAAACTGTCTTATATATGCAGTATCATCCATACTCACATTTTACATGACATTTCACTATGTTATACAGTCCCATGTTACCTTTTTTGCTTTCCTCTAGTAATATGCATGTCCTTAGACTTTCCCTTTCAACTACTGTCATTCCCATATAATAGCTGTGCTAGTTACAAACACCACGATGTGTGCTCACCATTTCTATTCATTTCCAAAGATTTACAAACAACCTTTTTACCAATTTTGCACAGATTAATCCTCAGTTTTCCACTCTCTAACCATATTCTATTTTCTGGTGACCTATATTCTGATTATTAACTCCATGAGTTTACATAATATATTTAGTTCATAATAGTACAGTCATACAGTATTTGTTCTTTTGTGTCTGGCTTGTTTCACTCAACATAATGTCTACCAGGTTCATCCATGTTGCCATATGCTTCATTTCTTTTTATTGCTGCATAGTATTCCATCATGAGTATGCACCACAATTTGTTTATCCATTCATTAATTGATAGACACCTGGGTTGTTTCCAACTTTTAGCAATCATGAATAAAGCCACTATGAACATTGGAGCAGTGTCTATCCTTGTCACAGTTCTCAGTTTTTCTGGGTATATACCTAATAATGGTATTGCTGCGTTGTACGACAAATCTATATTCTACTTCCTTAGGACTGCCCAACAGTCCTCCACAGTGGCTACACCATTCTACATTTCCAACAGCAGTGAATAAGCATTCCTGTCTCTCCATATCCTCTCCAACATTTACAGTTTTCTGACTTTTTAATAGTGGCCAGTCTAATAGGTTTGAAATGATATCTCATTGTAGTTTTGGTTTGAATTTCCCTAATCGCTAGTGATATTAAACATCTTTTTGCCACTTGTATTTCCTCTTTGGACAATTGTCTTTTCAAGTCTTATGCCCATTTTTTTTTTTATTGTGGGTAAAAATCAAATTTTTCATAATACAAACCAATATTTGTAAAATGATATATAGATATATATGCGTATATGTGGATTTGCTCACATAAATGTTATTTTTTTTTCAAAATTTTTAAAAAGACGCTTAGATTATATACATGTTACACAAAGATTATAGGGATTCCCATGATCTCCACCTCCCATACCTCCCATAACATCTCACATAAACATCTTTCATTAGTGTGGCACATCACCTGCAATGGATATGCACATTCTGGGGCTTTGCCACTCAGCATAGACCACAGTTCACATCATAGACCACACTCTCCCACACAGTTATACATGGTATATGCTGATGTAAAATGGCCTATATCTGTCGCCACAATGTCACTCAGGACAACCCCCAAGTCCTGAAAAAGCCCCTGTATTACAACTGCCCTTCCCCTCACCACCCCGAAAGCGTTTAGTGGCCACTAGCTCCACATCACTGTTATAATTTCTTCCATTGCTTGAATCACAATATGTCTACAAAAGAATACCATTAAGTCCACGCTAGTCCATAGCTCTTCCCCCAATCCTGAGGAATCTGGGATGGTGATGTCCACTCCACCTCCAAGTGAGAGTGGTCTTATATCCCATGGATACAGTGGATGGGATTACTCTGTCTGCAGCTGCAGGCTCTCTCCATTCCCTGGGATTGCCGTTGTCCATCATCATCTCCTCACCAGGTGACTTGGGTGAGCCCATTGAGCTGTAGAGTAGGAGTTGCAGCTCCACCGAGATTCCAGGCACAGCTGGTGCATAGGCAGGCCAGAGGCTCCAGTCTCTGGAAGTACACCTCCAAACTCCAGCCTCACATGTAGGTTTGAATAGAAGGGACTGATGGACCATATGCAGGGTAGACTTATTTGAGTCCAACTCTGTCACTCTCAGGAGCACAGATTCCAAAGGAGAGCCCACTCATAAGGCGTCAATCTCTGGGACTATCCCCCTTATATAGGACCTGGGTGTCTCCAGAGCCCTCAGGAGCCCCTCTGTGTGGGGTGATATCCACTTTGGTGTTCTATGAGATCCTACTGAGGTGTGCGTAAGCGTTACCTCTGGGATGACCTCCCAACTCTCTTTGAAGTCTCTTAGCCACATGAACTCATTTGTCTACCTTTTCCCCCTTTTATTCAAGGTCTTTTTCCAGTCATGTTTCCAGTTGGCACTTGGTATTAATCCCTCATTGCCAGGGAAGCTCATCCCCAGGAGTCATGTCCCACATTGAGGGGAAGGTAATGCATTCATATGCTGAGTTTGGCTAAGAGAGAGGCCACATTTGAGCAACAAGGAGGCTCTCTGATGGCAACCCTTAGGCACCCCATAACAGTAGGCCAAGTTTGAAATTACAAGAGCAAAGACTCATAAGGCTAGTCATCAATAACAAGAACCCAGCAGTGGGCCATCCTCTTTTGCCAGACACTGCCCCTGTACTCAGGGGACTGTTGCTTCTCCCTTGGAGAATGTGTTATGCCAATTTTTTAATCAGGTAGTTTGTGTTTTTATTGTTGAGTTGTATTGATCTGGTTATTTTAATCTAATTCAGGGTTTTTTTTTTTTGCCAAAGGCCAGACAGTAAATATTTTAGGATTTTACGGTCTTAGTCACACATTCTTCTCTTTTAATCTGTTATACATGCAAAAACAATTCTTAGCTTTTTGGCTGGACAGAGCAGGCCATGGGATGAATTTGTTTCACAGGAGATAGTTTTCTAATCCTAAACTTTATTTAAAGATAATGAATATTCTCTTATACTTATCTTCTGAGTTCTCATTTTGTTACTATTTTTCATTTCTAAAATTCCTTTTTGGTTGTTCTTATAGATTCCAATTTCCTGTGAAATTCTTTATCTTGTCATCTATTTTCTTTAACGTATTAATCACAGTAATTCTAATGTCCCTGGATGGTATTTCTGATGTCTGGTTGTCTTGTGGGTAGGTAAGTTTTGTTTTTTTTTACTTTCTTTGTTCTCTTGTTTTACCTGGTAGCTTTTTATTGACGACCAGATAATATGTTTGAAAATTTGTAGAAGTTTTTAAAGACATTATTTTCTACATTATTTTCTCTTCTCTGACAGATTACAGTACTACACTCAAGGTCAGAGCTCTATAAGAGTTATATTGTAAGGCTTTATCTACTCTTGAGATGTACCTACAGTGTTTTTTATTAGGTACCATCCTCCTTGGTATGGTCAGAACACTATTTTTTTTTTTCCTTAGCACCACAAGACTCCAAAATTGTGCTTTTCATTCCTTTGCTTTTTTTTTTCATTTGTCCTGTGCAGATTAAGAATCAGAAATAAGCTCTAGTAGAAGAGTAGTGTTAATTTTGGGGCTCATTTCATTATGGCTCTTTTCACTCTGGAATTGTTGTTCCTCAAATCCTGACTGCTTTTACAACCCCAAACAGGATATTTTTCTTCCTGACACTGATAATTTGACACAAGTTTTACAGGTTTCCTTGTCTCTGAGTGGCTGCCCTCTCCCTGGTGTTCAGCCTCTTCCCTTGCTCCTACCGTCCTTAAACAACCAATGGGGAAAATAGTAAAATATTATGCTCAGTTTAGTAATCTTGGCCTTTGCTGTTTTTGTTGCCCTAGAAAATCTTCACCCTCATAGTTCATAATGAATAGAGCAAAGGGATAAAAAGACACATCAAAATTTAAGCTGTATGGGGAGAAAGCTGGCAGGTCCTGCACCAGCCTATCCAGGTAACTGCAGGTACATTTACCTGGCACAGACTGAATAATCAGAAGTCTACTGGGGCAACTGTGGTCATCTTGAACCTCCACTGCATAGATTGCTGCCCACACCTGTAGCTCCATCCCTACCCCAGACAGGGGACAAAGGGGAGTGAAGCTTCATCAGTCTCTCTGGGCAACTACAGTCTAGGCCTGCATGAGTTGAATTATTCCACGCAGCTGTGGCTCTGCCCCTACCCCTGGCAAAGGAGAAAGTTGGGAGAAGCTTCATTGGTCCTTAGGGACACTGAGGATACTTTGAGCCTCCACAGCTTATAGCATCAACTACATCCTTTGCTCCTACTATACAACCAGCAAGGGAGAAAGGGCAGGAAGCCCTAAACTAAGGGAAAAAAACTGCATGCAAAATAAATACTCTAGTAAGCCAGATGCCAAGACACCAACCAAAAATTACAACCCACACCAAGAAACAAGAAGATATGGCCCAGTTAAAGGAACAAGATAAGCCTCCAGATGACATAAAGGAGTTGAGACAGCTAATTGTAGATGTTCAAACAAAACTCCTTAATAAATTCAATGAGATGGCTAAAGAGATTAAGGATATTAAGAAGAAATTGGAGGTAGGTTATTAGGAGGCAAGATGGCGTCGGTTTAAATGGGCACTCACCATCTCTCTTGCAAAAGATGGCTGATTGGGGACAGGATCCTGCCAAGTGTTCTGGGAGCCCACAGAGGAAGAGCCTTTGGGACATAGATCTGGAGGGAGCTGGACAGGGAGATAGATTGCTCAAGATAAAAACTTGAGTTTTTAGCCCTGATCTGGAAATCGCGGACTCAGATGGCTAAGCCCCACACACAGGGCAAAGAGCTAGGGTGAGCCCTGACTCCTGCCGGCAACCCAGCGAGTGGGAGCTTTCTCCGAGAGTGGGAGTGTTCTGGCAAAGGGTGGAGAAGAGTTTCCTTTCTGTGGGTTTCATTGCCTGGACCCCATTGGAGCTTTGGGGAGCACACCAGCCAGCTTGAAGTGGCACCAGGCTGAGGATAAAGGCGAATCTGCTGAGGAAGCCTGATTTACCTAACTGCCCTGGGATACGGAGGCTTGGCTTGGGAGAGGGCAGACTCAGCCAATTTTGTAGTTCAGTGCTGAGGACTATCAGAGTTTCAGCTCCCCTAAGGGAGTCAGGCAGTGGAAAGTGTTTGATCAGTTTCCACAAGCCTATTTAGGGTCTCCTGGGAGGAAGGGGTAGTTTAGAAGAGGCTTATAAATCATTTCAGTGCTAAGGACTATCAGAGTTTCAGCTCTCCTAAGGGAGTCAGGCAGTGGGAAGTGTTTGATCAGTTTCCACAAGCCTATTTAGGGTCTCCTGGGAGGAAGGGGTGGTCTAGAAGAGGCTTATAAATCATTTCAGTGCTGTGAAGTTGGTTGTCTGGATCCCCTTAGAGTTTTAGGGAGAACACCAGCTGGCTAGAAGTGGCACCAGGCTGAGGAGAGAGGCGAATCTGCTGAGGAAACCTGATTTACCTAACCACCCTGGGATACAGAGGCTTGGCTTGAGAGAGGGTCAACTCAACCAATTTAATAATTCCACACTGAGGGCTATCAGAATTTCAACCCCCCTAAGTGAGTCAGGCAGTAAGTAGTGCTTAATAAGATTCCACAATCCTATTTAGGGTACTCTGGGAGGAGGGGATGGTCTAGAAGAGGCTTGTAAACCATTTCAATGAGGTGAACTCAGTCAACAGGGTCCCATTTGAATTTCAAAAGGGAACTCAACCTGACCAGGAGAGGGGAGGGGGGATCTGCTTGCTCATACAGCCTGCTGAATCCTGTTGCCACGAGTAAAACCTTCACAGAGGAAAGTAATTAAATAGCTTTTTGCAAAGCCAACTGACCCAATTAGTAAGTTAGCTCAGTGGAAAAATTTCTGTCTTGAATATATGAGGTCCCTAGTTCAATTCCCAGCTGCTCTAAGAGTAGTGATTCACTGGGATATCTAACATCCAGCTGATAACGTAGGACAGGGAAAACATAGACATTATTGTTGTAATAACTTCTTTTGGGTCCCTTATTTCTCCAAAAAAAAAAAAAAAATGGTTACCGAAAAAAAATGTTAACTTATTTTACTCACTAAAATCTGCCTCAAAACCTTCAGAGAGAAACCTGCTGGGTAATCGATTGATGAACACAGGAAGACTCCACAAGGAGTCTCCACAGAAGGCTCCACAAGGGCCCAAGAAGGAACACTGTTCTTTCTTAGCTTTGTTTGACTGCTTGCTTGTGTGTGTGTTTGTTTGTTTGTTTCTTGCTTTTCTTTCCTCTTCCTGCCTTGCCCCCTTTTTAAACTAGGTGCTGCTAGCTTGTTTATTGCTTGATGTACTTCTTCATTGATTTCCCATTTTCTGTGTATATTGATTTTGTCTACCAATGCTATCTCTTTTCCTTCCTTCATCTTTCTATCTTCTGCTTTCTGTTGTGGTTCTTACATTCCACCTCTTTTCATTAGTCCTCAACTTTACCGGTTTTGATTTCTGTCTTGTCTATTCTGTTTTCATTTTTTTTATTATTAACTTTTTCCTTTCAGCCCTTTCTTTACTCTTTCTCTCTCTCCTCATCATTCTGGCCTTTTAAATCATTCTATATATTTTTCTCTATTTGATTTCCCATTCCATTGTAGGTACTCTACTTTTTTCCCCCTAATACTCTACACTGCCTACATGAGTTATATATTCATTTTACTAAGTCTTATATGGCCTCTATTCTAACTTTTATTATTATTACTCTTATCCTTTTTCCTTTCTTACCTCTTTTGATTTCTCTGACCCTAATCTTTTTACTTCAAGGGAACATAGGAAACAGTGAGGAAATAGATCAAGAAGAACAAAAATTCAAAGAGAAAAGTTAACACGCACACAGAACTACTAGTTGAATAAAACTTTAGAGCAGAGAGAAGCTAATCAACTGAATAAACCCATGAAGATAAATGAAGACCAGAGGGCAACAAAAAATTACAAACCATACTGAGAAACAGGAAGACATGGACCAGTCCAAAGAACAAACTAAGAACCAAGAAGAGATGCAGAACATCAAACAACTAATCAAAGCTGTCCAAACAAATATCATGGACCAACCTAATGAAGTGAAGGAAGAGATTAAGGATATTGAGAAGACACGGGGAGAAGATACTGAAAAAGTTGTAAACATACATAAAAAGATAACTATATGATGGTGATGAATGGTAAAATCCAAGAAATAAAAAAGATGCTGGAATCACATAACAGCAGGTTTGAACAGGCAGAAAAAAGAATTAGTGATGTGGAAGACAGTACATCTGAAATCAAACAGATAGTAGAACAGATAGATAAAAAGATAGAAGAAATCCAGCAGGGACTTAGGGCTTTAGCCGCCAACACAAAATACACAAACATACGCATTATAGGCATCCCAGAGGGAGAAGAGAAGGGAAAGAGAACAGAAGGAGTGTTGAAGGAAATAATGGCTGAAAACTTCCCAATCCCATTAAGGGAGATGGATATACATGTCCAGGAAGCACAGTGCACTCCAAACAGTATGAATCGCAATAGGCTTACTCTAAGACATATATTTGACAAAATGTCCAATCCTCAAGACAATGAGAAAATACTCAAGGCAGCAAGAGAAAAGAGAACCATCACATAAAAGGGAAGCTCAATAAGAGTAAGTACATCTGAAACCATGGAGACAAGAGGACAATGGTATGACATAGTCAAGGAACTAAAAGAAAAAAACTTCCAGCCATGAATTCTCTATCCAGCAAAACTGGCAAACCTATATGTGATGCTGGAGTTTGTAGGTGTACATCCAGATACGGGAGTCTTTGGGCTGTCCATGTGCCAGCTGGGCCTGGAATCTCAGTGCAGCTGCAACTCCTACTCTACAGCTCAATGGACTCACCCAGGACACCTGGCGGGAGATGATGATGGGCAACGGCCATCCCAGGGACTGATGAGAGTCTGCAGCTCCAGGCAGGTGGGTCCAATCCACCTTCCCCATGGAATCTAAGCCCTCTCTCAATTGGAGGTGGAGTGGACATCACCATCCCAGACTCCTCAGGATGGAGGGAAGAGCTATGCACTAGAGTGGACTTACTGGTGTTCTACTACACACATATTGTGATTCAAGCAATGGAAGAAATTACAACATTAATGTCGAGCCAGTGTCCCCTGGAGGCTCTGGGGGTAGGGAGATGGAAAAGCAGTTGTAATATAGGGGCTATTTTGGGACTTGGGTATTGTCCTGAGTGACATTGCAATGACAGATATAGGCCATTTTATATCATCAGATAACAAGCAGAACTGTGTGGAGAGAGTGTGGTCTAGAATGTGAACTAGGGTCCAAAATTAATGGCAAAGCCACAGGATGTGTATGTCCATTGCAGGTGATATGCAACACTAATGAAGCATGCTTATGTGGGAGGTTGTGGGAGATGTGGGGCATATGGGACCCCCTATAATTTTTGTGTAATATATATGTAATCTAACATCTATTAATAAATTTTTAAAAAATTGTTTAAAAAGAGAATACATTGGATGAGCAAAAAGAAGAATTTGAAAGCATACAAAAAAATTAGCAGCTCTTATGGGAATGAAAGGTGCAATAAATGAAATAAAAATACACTAAAATCATATAATAGCATATTTCAGGAGGCAGAGGAAAGGATTGGTAAGCTTGAAGAAATGCCCCCTGCAAGTGAACATGCAAAAGAACAGATGAAGAAAAGATTGGAAAAACTTGAACAAGGTCTCAGGGAACTAAACGACAGCAGGAGACATGCACACATACTTATCATGGGTGTCCCAGAAGGAGAAGAGAAAGGAAAAGGGGCAGAAGGAATATCTGAAAAAATAATAGTAGAAAATTTCCCAACCCTATTAAAGGACATAGATATCCATGTCCAAGAAACACGACATACTCCCATCTGAAAAAATGCCAATAGACCAACTCCAGGACACATACTAATCAGAATGTCAAATGCGAAATACAAAGAGAGAATTCTGAAAGCAGCAAAAGAAAAATAATATATAACATATAAGAGATACGTAATAAGATTAAGTGCTGATTATTCAACAGAACCATGGAGGCAAGAAGACAGTGGTATGAAAAATTTAAGATACTGCAAGAGAAAAACTTCCAGCCAAAAATCTTACATCTGCCAAGATTATTTTTGAAAAATGAGGGCGAGTTTAGAATATTCACAGATGAACAGAAACCGAGAGAGGTGTAATCAAGAGATCTGCTTTGCAGGAAATATTAAAGGGTGTGCTACAACTTGAAAAGAAAAAATCAGGAGACAGAGGCCTGGAAGAGAATCTAGAAATGAAGATTATATCAATAAAAGTAACTAAAAGTGTCAAAAGAATGGTGAAAATAAAATATGACAGAAAAAAAAAAAAACAAATATTCAAGAATAAACTTAACCAACAATGTAAAGCACGTTTATTAAGAAAACTACAACTCATTGTTAAAAGAAATTTTAAAAAGACGTAAGTAATTGGAAGAACATTCCATGCTCATGGATTGGAAGACTAAAGATCATAAAGATGTCAATTCTTCTCAAATTGATATGCAGATTCAATGCAATCCCGATAAAATTTCCACCAGCATTAAATAAATGGAAAACATTCTTATCAAATTTATTTGGAAGGGGAAAGGGTCCTGAATAGGCAGAAACATCTTAAAAAGGAAAAGCAAAGTTGGAGGACTCTCATTTCTGGACTTTAAGTCATATTACCTAGCTACAGTGGTAAAAACAGCATGGTCCTGGTGAAAAGACCAATGGAATGGAATTGATGGTTAAAAAACAGACCCTCACATCTATGGTCAAGTGATTTTTGACTAGCCTGTCAAACCCACACAACTCAGGCAGAAGAGTCCATTCAACAAATGGTGCTGAGAAAACTGGATATCCATAGCGAAAGAAGGAAAGAGGACCCCTAACTCACACCTTATACAAAAATTAACTCATAATGAATCAAAAACCTAAATATAAAAGAAAAAACCATAAAGCTTCTAGAAGAAAATGTAGGAAAATATCTTTAAGACCTGGTGGTAGGTGGTGGATTCTTAAAGGAGATGAGGAGGGCTGAGCTGGACTACTGGTATTTAATGTATGTAGACATTTTAATTAGCTTTACTGTATAAATGTGGAAATGTAGAGTTGATGGTAACACATTATAGTGAGTAACAGCTGGTTTATAAATGGGGGTTTGGCTGAAATGATAATCTAGGGAATTGACAGAAAGCTAGAGAATATTCTAGGGACTAAATAGCACAGTAAACCCAGAGGTGGATGAGAATTGTGGTTGATGGTACAGATGCAAGAGTGTGCTTTTTGAGCTAGAGCAGATGCACATCACTATTACAGGGTGGTGGGAATGTGGAGAAGCATGGGAAAAATACAACTGGAGTAACCTGTGGACTGTGGTAAACAGTAATAATGTAATATTCATGCATCAATGCCAAAGATGTACTGTGCTGTAATGGGGGTGTATGGAAAATGTGTGCCAAATATATGCTGTGGAACTGGTAATAATCAGATGATATTATCTCATTAGCTGTAACAAATTTTCTACTACAGTGTGATGTATTGGTAGAGGGGTGTTGTTTGGGAATTCTGCACATGTGCATGATTGTTTTGTAAGTTTACAACTTCTGTCATAAAAATATATTTTAAAAATAGTAATAGAGTGGGTTGGGGGAAAAATATACCAAATATAAGATAAGGACTATAATTATTAGTAACATTTTGACAATATTCTTTCATAATTTTTAACAGATATCTCACAACACTGCAAGGTGTTGGTGGAGGCTTGATATATGGGACCGCTGTATGATGTTATGTATGTTTGCTTTTTTAAGTTGACAACTTTTAGTATACACCTATTGTTTATGTATTTTCATGTATAAATGACATAATAATAATAATAAGGTGGGTTGGGGGAAAATAATTTGGTTAGTAGTAATATTTTCAGGATGCTCTTTAATCATTAGTTAAAAATGTTTAACAAGAGTGCAAGGTATTGGTGGTAGGGTGAGGTATGAGAGCCCTGTATGATGTTATATATGTTTATTTTGCAAGTTCACAACTATTGCTATGCACTTATTATTTGCATATATTCATGTATGACTGATATACTTAAATAAATAAATAAAAATTAATCTGTAACACAGATGCTATAAAAAAAGAGCAAGGGAAGAATGATGGAATATATCAGTGAAGAATATGGCAGAGAATCAATTTCACCACCAGATGTTAACCAGGAACTCAGACTTTTAATTCGGAAAGCAGAAAAATATACAGACTCTCATTGGAAGAGAAAGAGTAGATGAATCTTGCTCCATGGTTCCAGTACAGTGAGGGAGATTTCTTGGTAGAACTCTCCAGTGACTATCACTTAGTCTATGCTAAGAGCCCAGGGAGACTACAGTCCCCATCCAGAGCTTTAGGTATTGATATAAATGCCTAGTCATTGTTCAGGAAAGCGTGGGCCCCAAAGAGATGACAGGGGATGTTTTCAAAGTTCAATCTTTCAGAGACATTTGGAAGTCAAGGTAAGGCTGTGTTATGTTGTTTGGGACTGTAGATAATAGTATGAGAGCTGGAGAATGAGTTCATGTTAAGCTAGGATTGACAGAGGGAGTGCAAGGAAAT
>JAQZBX010097235.1:0-11715 GCA_029593785.1 Cabassous unicinctus
CCAGAACTCATGTTAGTATTTCTTGAAGGGCAGGATCCTTGATGACAAACTCTCAATCTCTGGTTATTGGTGAATATTTCGAGCTCTCCCTCATTTTTAATGACAGATTTGATGGATATAGAATTCTTGCTGGCAGTTTACTTCTTAAACACCTTAACTATATCATATCACTCCCTTCCTGCCTCTATGGTTTCAGATGAGAAATCAGCACTTAATCATATTGAGCATCTTTTACATGTGATGGATCGCTTTTCTCTTGCTGTTTTCAGAAGTCCCTTTTTGTCTTGAACATTCAATAATCTCATAAGTATGTGTCTCATGGTAGGCCTCAGGATATTTACTGTTTGGGTGTGTTGCACTTTCTGAACACTTACATCAATGTCCCTCAAAAGTGTTGGGAAATTTTTGGCTATTATTTCCTCCAACACTCCTAACCCCTTTCACTTCTCTTCTCCCTCTAGAATGCCTATAATTCATATGTTTGTGTGTTTCATGACGTCACTCAATTCTATCTGTCCTAAGTAATTTTTATGTATCTGTTCTACTATGTAATTCCAGATGTTCTATCATCAACAATATTAGTTCTTTCCTCTGCCAGTTCAAATTTGCTATTATGTGCTTCCAGGGGTGATGTCTAGGAATCCTGTATGTTATGCATGTTTATTTTCTGAGTTCACAACTTTTACTATACACTTATTGTTTATGAATGTTCATATTTGAATGACATACTTCAATAATGTCTTAAATGACAAACTACTATAGTAGAATACATGCATAAAATAGGTCTGCAAATAAAATACATTGCCCAATATACACAGTATCCTTTAATTTGAGAACTGATAATACAGGTCACCTCATAACATACCATTTAGATATCCCCTTTGTTAGTAATAATGATACAATTGATTTGCCTGAGTGATTCCAGTTCTATCCCTGATATCCCAACATCCTGGTCATTTTTGGATTTACAACAGATGAAGATGCCCCCATTAGGAAAATAAATATAAGACCAGCATATATATGCCCAATTATAATCCATTTGATTGGACAAGAGGATATTTCTTATTACCAACTTAATGAGTACATCTAGAGTGTATATAACAATCTTCCTTTTCCTAACCAATATTATTGCCAGACTATGCAAACGTCTTATTGAGAGAATTATGTCAGTGAACAAAATGATCATCACACACAATTTTAAATCTTTTAATTTGAAGGACAATGTCTGCTCATTAGCAGTTTCCTTAATGTGGTCTGTATATCCTTATTTCTTAGAGTGTAGATGAGGGGATTCATGGTGGGAGGCACTACAGAGTAGAGTACTGAAACTAGCAAGTCTGAGGGTGATGGAGATTTGGGAAGTGGGTGTGAATATTCAAAGAACCCAGAAAAGAGAAACAAAGTCACAACAATGAGGTGAGGCAGGCATGTGGAGAAAGCTTTGGATCTGCCTTCTTTGGATGGCAATCTCAGTACACTGGAGAAAATGTTAATGTAAGAAATATTAATAAACCACAAGCAGATGATATCTAATACAAAGGTGATCCCAATAGCTACAAATTCTCCAATGTTACAACAACAGGGAAGGGAAAGAAGTTGAGGGATATTACAGAAGAACTGATGCACATCAGGAGACCCAGACATGGGTACTGAGAAGGTGGCAGCTGTGTGCAGAATTGTGCTAACACATCCACTGACCATGAAGAAGCTTCCATCTGCACACGGGCACCATGGCTCATGATGATTTCATATTGGAGCGGGTAGCATATGGCAACATAGCGGTCGTAGGACATAACTGTGAGAAAAGCTACTTTTGCAGAGGCTAAGAGGATTATGAAGAATACCTGTGAAACACACCCCAGGAATGAGATGGTGTTGTGATTAGACAGAGAGTTAGAGATGGATTTGGAGACAGTGATGGAAATGAAGCAGAGATCCAGAAAGGACAAGTTCTTCAGAAAATAGTACATGGGTGTTTGTAGCCAAGGATACTTGCTTGTAAGAGTGATGATGAGAAGATTTCCTATTAGGGCTGACAGGTACATTAACAAAAACAACACAACATGCAATATCTGGATCTCCTGAATATCCAAAAATCCCATGAGGGAGAACGTGGTCACCAAAGTGAAGTTATGCATTTCTCTGGACATTTAATCGATTATTCTAAAAAATATAACAATCAGAGAATGGATGAAGATGAATTATTATTACTAGTAGTAGTATTATTGGTGCAAATTTCCTTTCTAACACTCAATTTTCTATGAGAACATTTGAGACCCCATGAGATTATTACCACAAAGTTGTCACTGAATTAGTTTAGGCCCAGTTTTCCATATTAGATATGTGACTATAAAAATATTTTGGTCCAAAATCTTCCACTTTGAGCTTTTATTTAGACTAAGGCCCATATTCAAATGTACCTTAAATAGAATGTTGTACATTTTATGTTGCAGTAGGTAGTGAGAAAAGGCATGGTGTGTTTGAGATCAGTCAAAGCAAACATTTCATTTCAGCCATTTACTACCTTTGTAACTGTGGAAAAGTATTTCAGTATCAGTTTCCTCAATTTACACTGTGAAAATTTTATTTTGATCATAGTTCTGATGCAATTAAGTAATGTATATAAAAATGCCTACTCATAATTCTTTGACCACGAAAAGAACTAATTGACAGTGTTTCTTCTTTCTCATCTTTCTTCCTTATGCCAGTAACAGGAAAAATTATGGCAAACTTTGAAATAGACAAAAATATATACTTTGACTCGGGCCTAATGTACAGCATTATCTTTATCTTTTATTGTTTTTGAGTTATTTTACAATTTTGTAAATTTCAAGAAACTGTTAATGCAAATAATTGCCATTGAAATGGGAAATAGTTGTGTTTTGATGTAAGGCAATTGAATATTGCTCTGTAGACAGATGTATTTTACATCTCTTTGAACATTTATTCTGTCATTCTTTATCTTCCCTCATTAATTTCTGTTCTGAACATGTTGTAATATCTTGATGATGCCCTCATTAATTAATTAGTTAAATAAAACATTTTTGCATGAGTTTATTTATATTTGTATGAGAGTCATTCTTTTACCTGTTTTTGAAAAAAAAAACCTGTTAATACCTGACATAGAATATTCACTGATACTTAAACTGAAACATTATGAAAGGAATTTAGACATTTTAGATAAATTCATTAAGAAATTTAGTAGGGATGTAGACAACAGAAGTCTATGAGAAAATCTTTTTCCTTTTGCTTTCTTATATTTTGTTTGACAAAAAACTGTCCTCAATTTTGGTAATCAATTCAAAATAGAAGTGAACTATTTGAACTGTGCAATAAAATATTCACATGCTTTCCCTATGTGTCAGAAGATTCTACATTCTCAGTTGATTCTCCAGTATTGCTGCTGTTGCCTTTAGGGAGTTGAAACAGGGTTTGCAGCCAAATCTCGTATTTATATACCTAAAGTAGAAAACACTTGGATTTCTTTTCATCTTAGCCAGATTTGCAATTCCCCCTGGTGTTCCTCTAGCTAAACTTAGCCTTCACCATCCTCTTTACTGACATCATTCTCAGTGAGTTATCCCATTATCAACATGGCTTAGAACAGTACATTTGCCCTGTAGTTCTCCATCAACCTGTTCTCTTCTCACTTATTTTATTCCTTCCCTCTTGTCTTGGAGAAAGAGAGGATCCTTCTTACTTAAAGTTGCAGTACAGTATTATCGATTGGAAATATTTGTTTTGTTGTTTCATAAAACCCATTTAATTGGCATAGTCTTAAGTGGTGGTAACATATGCAGGATCCCATTATGAAGCTATGTTAAGTAGAATAAGGATTTTGCCAGTATTTCAGATCTTATTATACTAACTGTTAACTCAATGAATGTGGCAGTTTTCTGGTGTGTTTTTTAAACTAAACTCATTTTTCTTGTTTATGATAAAATTTCTGCATATGAATATTTGTTTTCTCATTTTTCTCTCTCTTCTGCAGTTTGAATGCCAACACTCATTTCATCACACATACATTCAGAAAAATATTGGTATTGATTATTTATAACTTAGTAGGTCCTATGGAAGAAATACTGAAAGCTTGAATTCTACTATTAATCATTATATAGTATCATAAAACTACTAAAATGCAATATACTGGGAGGCAAGCATGGTCTTCAGAATATAAGTAGACTTTAACTTTTCAATATCAATATTTCGGACAAAACTCATCACAGTTTTTATCCCAAAAACATTCTTATAAACTACCTTTTTCTGGGCATCATTCCAACTTTCTCATCATATACTTCAAACATTCTGAAAGGCGTTTGATACTTTCTACCTTCCAATTCAATTGTGTTAAAAAAAACCCACTGACTTTCTGCTATGAAGTCAGACAAATATCAAACAGAAAACAGAACTATATTTGTAAATGACCGTCTGTTATCCAAGGTCAATTTGTACCTTCCTATGAACTCTTCTTGAGACTTTAGAACAAATGAATACTTTTCCTTTATTAAGATCTTCTCTACTACGCTGCCTCTTCCCAGATCAGTGATTCTCAAATTATGGTATACCAGGCTCAATAACATCAGCATCACCTGGAAACTTTTTCAAAATGCAAATTCTCAAGTCCTAAAACAGACCTACAGAAAGAGAAACTCTTGGGTGATACTTAGTCCCAAATGCTTTAATTATTTCTCTGGTAAATTTTGAGACATTCTAGAATTTGGAAAACACTTCCTTAGAATATCCATGTTTCCATCAAATTATTCAGTGTTTTTGTCTGCTTGCTAGCAGCTTTTTGAATTTTATCTTTTAAAATGAGTGTTCCCCAAAATTATTTTTTTATTCTCTTCTGCCTCTAAACTCTTTTTGAAGAATTCAGCAATCAAAATAAATTCTTAGCAATTAGAAGCCCATTACCAACTTATATTAAAGATCCAGTCCTTTCTCCCTAAATACATACCCCTGTATTTGCATGTTATTTATTCAAAGAAAATAACATATTCTTTATATTGTACAGTATATTGTTTATGTAAAAATTATAATAACCATGTAAGATACCTGTTTGTACCAAATTATGGTAGATAATAGCTGCTTCAGGTGTACTGAGAAAATCAATGTTGATTTGGTATAAAAATGTGGCAAAAGAAATACTTATCCCTTGAAATATGAGTATTATTTTTAAGGGAAAAATGGTTGAAAAGGTCCTTTAAGACAGGATACAGTGTGAGAACTACATAGAACTTCAGCAGACTGAAAACTGTAGTTGTAGAACACTTCAGCAAATGTTTGTGAAAGTGGTCTGGGTAAGTGGGCTAGGAGAGGTGAGGGTCATAAGCAACAGACTCAGAGGTTTAGCTTTTACCTTTCTACCTTGAGAGCAAGGCTGCTTTGGTGCCTACAGGTATATGGCATAACTGAGGCACCATTTTCTAAAACTTAATTGCTTTTTTGAAAGAAAGATATTTTTGAGGCAGAGAAATGAGTCATGATATAATTCTAAGAGTGGAGCAATGAATGGCATCTTTTAAAAGATGCCATGGAATAAGTGGTCACAATAGGAGCTAAAGGGAAAGAGTTGACACAAAATAACTTAAACATGATAAACAGAATGCCAGGAAAATTTTAATGTGTTGTTGAATGAATGAAACATTAATAAAGTTTAGAATAAAATATTTGATGCATAGGTATGGATATAATTTTTCTCATATTTCTTTCCAAACTGGGAAGGAGGTAGAATGTGCTCATCTATGCCAGTCCCCCATCTCTTTTCCTATCTCATTGTGGCTCATCTTATCCAGGCTTGCTTGTGCCCTGGACTGCAGCATTGCAGCAAACATGAATGTTAATTAGGCATTTAAAAAGGTATCCTCAATGCCTGCAAGAGAGTGTTCTTCCTCAGATAAGATGGATATATTTTACTTCTCTTTTAGTCAGACCGATTATCCCCACTATAGAGATGGTAAAATTAATAGTTACAAAGTGAATACATCTGAGTAGGGTTGTATAGGAAAGTAGATGATAGAACGTGGGCAGACTGAAGAATACCTGGTCTTAGCCAGATTCATTCAGCTGCAGTACATGATCATACACACAATCTGGTTCCAGACTAAGAACCATGGATGATTGGCTATGATTCTTTCCTATTTTAATGTGATCCTCCTTGAGTTAAATATGTAAATACCTTGGGGATAGAACCAAATTAAACACCACATCTGTCCTTAGAAGGAAAGGGTCATCAAAGAAGTAACCTCATTTATTTCCAGAGCTACAAGGAAATTTCAAATGGCTCAGATTGTCCTAGATTTGTAATTGGTCAACAATAAGTCTATGACCACATTTGCAGTTCCCCTAGGACTTCTTTACCACTTTATTATGTACAATGGCTCTGATTTTAAAAAGAAATTCTCCAAATCATAACTGACAGATATGACCTTATTCAAAATGAGCTATTTGGTCAGGAAATGCCTCATTTATTTTGCTAGATGATTGTGTAGATTGCTTTGGCATGTTTCAATAAACCAGTTCTATGTACATGTTAATTTCACATTTGTTCAACAAAAGAAAACTTAAGGAAGCAAATTATATCATCCTAAACACATTTCATAGACTAGACCTCCTTCTACATGAAAAATGCCAGCAGAAGATCTCATTAGAAAAAGTACAAAAAAGGTCAGATTTGACTCTTTCTCCTGGCTATGTTCTCACAGTAGGAAAGATGTACCACAACCTAGCAGCTAACCTTTTTCCCTCTAGGTACACATAGCAGTGGAGAGTTGCAGATTGGTGGGTGTTATAGATGATTTCACAGCATGGGTGGCTGATTGAAAAAAAGAGTCTGAGAGTAGATAATCTAGCTCACTTCAGATTGGCAAGAAAATATTGGTGAAAGAAATGTTATGTATCTTGATGCATGAGCTGATATTTTCTATGCTGTTTTGGCTGCACGTTATTGAGTCTGATATGAACACATAACTTTAAAATCACAATTTCCAAATGACGTTGACCATATAGAAACATCATAGAGAGGAACAGCTGTTGAAAAACACAAATAAGTAAACTGAAGGACAGCTTAATTCATTATACCAGTACTCTCTGGAGAGAACAAAGTACAATTTGAGGAAAATGGAACACAGCCAGAGGCTCTAAAAGGAGAAAGGCTTACTGCTGACATGTAAAATCATTTAGGAATATCTGTTTACTTCTCATCTTGGTAGCAATAGTGCAGGGATATCTGTCAGCTGTACACCAATATCTAAAAGGCCTAAAAATGCACTGTTTCTCTCCATTTACCCATTAAATTATAAACATAGCATAAAGCCTTGGCCACCCCCTTGGAGACAAAGCAGCCTCAGTGGACTGGAAATTGGTTCAGGTTAAATACTGTGATTCCTTTGTCCCATCAAGTCTCATCAGGCATATAGAGGGACAGCACTAGTGTCAATCACAGGTGGTAAAATGGGTCATATTGGACATCTATTTGCTTTGGAGTGGGAACAAAGGGAGTTGAAAGCCTGGAAGCTTAACTGTTTTCCATCCAAGACTCCCTGGATGGACTAGCATTAGCCCACCTAGGTTTGGGAAGAGCTGTGTAATCATTGAAAGGGAGACATGGCACCCTGATATTGTGAACAGGTTTCAGGGCAACCACACCCCTGCTTTGGGAAGTGACTTTTGGATTAATTATATTCACAATGCTAGGCTATCATCACCTCCATACAATAAATTTTCTGTCATTCCAAATAGGAATTCTGTATAATTTAATCCTTAACTCCTTACACTCAACCCCTAACTCATCCCCACATAAACCATATTCCAGATTCAGACACTATGAGTTGCTTATTCTAATTATTTCATATCAAGGAAAATCATACAGTATGTGTCCTTTTGTGTCTGTATTATTTCACTTAATATGGTGTCTTCAAGTTTTATCCATGTTGTTGTATAGATCATGATTTCATTCATTGCCATGGATGAATAATATTCCATTGTATGCATATACTAAATTTTGTATATAGTTTCTTCAACTAATGGAAATGGGTTGCTTCCATCTTTTGGCAATTGTGAATAATGTTGCTATGAACATGAGTGTGCAAATATTTATTCAAGCCCCCGCTTTCAATTCTTTGGGGTATATACCTAGAAGTGCAATTGCTGGTTAATATGATAATTTTAAACTTTCTGAGGAATTGCCAAATTGTCTTCCACTGCCATCCTTCTGCCAGGTGGGTTGAAATACTGACCACCACAACATTGGTTTATAGGAGGAAAATACATGGATAAATTAAAAACAATAATCAGCATGTGTCTCTTGATTTGGAGTGTGAGGTGAGAATTTATTAGGATGGCAAAGAGATCTTTCTCAGAGGATGAAAATATGCTATACATTGTTAGGGGTAGGGCTATGGGGGTGTTTATGATTTACACAATATTTAGATAAAATAAATGTAACTTTCATGTATTTAAATGTTTATAAATTTTGTCTACAACAAAAGAAACACCTAATTAATTTCAGATAACTGAATGGATCAAAAATTGTTTAGGGTTGAACAATGCTGATGTTTGCAACTTACTTGAAAAGCAAAAATATTAAAAGACATAAAATAAAGATACTTGGATTCAATAAAAGGTGGGTGAATGAATTAAGTATATATATAAAATAAAACAATGTAATATTGCTACAAATAGTTATATAAATATAATATATATGTAATATATATTTATATATAAATTTTCACATACTCACTATTTAATTTTTTAACAAAATGAGAAGATGTACAAAGCAAAATGACTGAAAACTTTTAAAGAAATATATTGATCCAAGAAAAGATGGCATTAGAGTAGCTAGGCAAGGATCAACTTTCTTACATAAACAATGAAAGAAGCGTAAAAACTTATTGAAGGAGCTGCTTTTGGGATCTGCAGACCAGGAGAGTGCTGCACGTCATCCAGGAGGGAAAGGGACAGAGTGAAAAAGAGGTCAAATGAAAACTATAAGTTACTACTGCAGCTGAGAATGGAACATATCCTCCACCCTCAAGATGAATAGCCTCAGTAAAATCCCTGGTTCCCTGCAGCCAACTGAGAGTAAAACAGGTCCTCCTCCCCGCAGGGAAGAGGTGTCTGGAGGAGGATGGAGAGTGTTTTCTCTTCATGGAGTTTGGCAAGCTTAGCCCACATCTAATCTCAGCTATAGCAAACCCAGAAAGTAAAGGTTGCAAGTGACCCATGCATGGGGGAGCTGAAGGGCAAATAGGTGTGGAACAGACATCCAGCCAATTCAGAGAAAGAGAAGTGTAAAGGGGAGGGGAGAAAGGGAGGGCAGAACAGGGGGGAAATATAATAAAAAATATAAAGACCCCAGCCAGGGCTGAAATGGCCCCAATAAGAAAAGATGGGGTAATTGGATCAGGCAGGCTATCATAACCACCTTCCCTGGGAAAGAGAGGAGCTATGTCAGTGAGGAGGTGGACTAACAGGTGCCTAACAGCATTGGGGAGAATGAAACCAGGAGAGAGAAACAGATATCTGTTAGAAGCCCAACTCATCTGAAGGAATAGAAGGAGGGGAGAGGCAGATAATCTTTCAGAAGCCTACCTAACCTGTGGAGTGGTAAGGGTGAAGCTTAGTGAATAAACACCTGCCTCACATTTAGTAGGTCCCTGGTTAAATCCCCAGTAGTGCTTAAGAGAAAAGATATAGGAGTGATCCAGTGGATTGTCATGCATCCAGCTGTCCCTTGTGATAAGGAACTTATAGACAAAGATTATTTATTTATTTGCTTACTTTCTTATTTTTTTACTTAATTTAGTTTTTTGGTATGCTCTTCGATATTGTCATTATTCTTAATTTTTTTTATTTTTTATTTTTAATTATAAATTAAATTTGTTAGTCCACATTCTGCATAAATAAATTTTAATTTTATTTTTATTTTTAATTATATATATTTTTTCTTTATTTTATTCTCTAAAACTGGGTAGCTTATCTGTTGAGGGCAGGTGCAGGTTGATTGATTGATGAACACTGGAACCCTGAGATGATTAGTAGTGGCCTAAGTGCAAAGGTTGTTTTTCCTGGATTTGTTTTTTTGTATTAACTTTTTCTTTGATTCTTTTTTTCTTTTTATTCCTTTTCCCTTAGATTCTATATTCCTTTCAATTCTTTCATTTTCCCTTCTTCCATTGCTTTTATTTTCTCCATCTTCTCTTGTTCTTCATAATTTTTTTTCTCTTCTTGTTTTTCCAGTATTCTATTTTATTCTCTTTTCTTCTTTGTTCATTTTTTTCTTATTTTATTTTTTTTACTTTTTATATGCTTATACCTTTGTATTTTTTATCATTTTTCACTCTTACTACTTATTTTTTCCTGATTCTTTTATGGTTTCTTTTCTATCTTCTCTTATTATTATTATTATTCTCTTTTATCTTTCCTTTTCTAAGGATATTTTACTTTTCAAGGAAACACGGACAAGTAGAGGGACATAGAATAAATGGAACCAAGTATCAAAAAGGAAACCTAACTCAAAACAAAACAAAATAAAACTCTAGCATAGAAAGAGAAGGTAACCACTTGAATAAGGTCATCAAGATAACCAGACACCTAGACACCAGCTAAAAATATGTTGTGTTAAGAAACAAGAAAATATGACCCAGTCTAATGAAGAAACTAAAAAAAGGAGATGCAGAATGTGGACTAACAAATAAAGGATCTCCAAACAAATATCATGAATCAACTTAATAATTTTGAATGTTTATTGATTAAATCCTCCATAAAAAGACACAGATTGGCAGAACAGATAAAGAACTATGACCCATCTATATGCTGTGTAAAAGAAACTCATCTTAAACCCATGGATGAAGGTTACAAATGAATATTTGGAAAACAATTTTACACACAAATAATAAAAAAGCAAGTAAGGCTACCTGTATTAATATCAGAAAAAATAGACTTTGAATGGAAAACTATTGTAAGAAAGAAAGAAGAACACTATATATTAATAAAAGATGTTATATATCAAGAAGTAAGAACAATCTTAAACATTTGTGCACCTAACCAGGGTGCCCCAAAACACATGAGGCAAACATTGGAAGAACTAAATGGAGAAATAGATGCCTCTACAATTATAGTGGAGGAATTTAATACACCATTATCACCATTAGATAGAGCATCTCAACAGAGGGTCAATAAAGAAACAAAGACCTTGAATAATACATTAAAGGATCTAGACCAATAGACATATACAGAACATTACTACAAACACAGCAGTATATCCATTCTTCTTGAGTGCAGTGTATCAATCTCCAGGATTGACCACATGCTAGGTCACAAAATAACTCACAACAAATTAAGAATGATTTAAATTATATAAAGTATTTTCTCTGACCACAATCGAATGAAGCTGGAAATTAAAAAGGGGCAGAGAAACAGAATAAGCACAAAATATATGGAAGTCAAATGACATAATCTTAGAAAATCAGTGGCTCAAGTAAGAAATTGCAAACAAAATAAGTGACAACCTTTCAACAAATGAAAATGAGAACAAAATATATCAGAACTTACAGATACAGCAAAAGAAGTCCTGAAAGGAAAATTTTTAGCCATAAATGCTTATATTAAAAAAGAAGAAAGAGCTGAAATAGAATAACTGCACACTTAGACGAATCAGAAAAAAAACAAAACAAAACAAACTGAAACCAAAAGAAGCAGAAAGAAGGAAACAAC
>JAQZBX010097236.1:0-11713 GCA_029593785.1 Cabassous unicinctus
TTTGCAGTGCCTTGCCTTGCACCCAGCGGTACCAATCACAGCATAAGCCAGGAGCACGTTTTTGCAGGTAAACAATTTAAAAAGGAAAGATATCGCTATTATGATTAAGATTATAACCAGGGTGAAAGAGGCTCCAAGTTCTGAAGTGCCCAGTCCTCCTCCGAGAGCTAAGCACCTCCATTGATGGCCGCCACAAGTATATACATGTCAAAAATATCTAATTGCATGTTTTAAATCTGTACAGTTTATTGTTTGTTAGTTATTTCTTAAAACTGTTAAGAATAGAAGAAAATCAGCTTTCAGCAAAATGAAAGTGCAATAGATAGATAAACATCAACTGAGTAACATCCTTCATGTTCATTTATTGATGGATAGGGCCTCAGTTTATGTCTCAACAAGAATGGCTGAATGTGGGCCCTGGGTGAGAGACTCTCTGTGATCCCATAGACTGGTGCACTTTTAGAAATGACCCTTCTCCATTCCTGCCACCATCACAATCTCAGATACCAGGACAGGCTCTATGAATTTGAATGGGGGTATTCCAGAATTTCCTGTTTTTCTGTAGCATGACTTTTAAAAAATGTTTTTTTCAAATCTTCCAGTTTAGAAAAGGTCAGAGATATCTCTCATCCTCAGACATGGAGAGAAACCATTCATAAAATGAAAAACATAGATTTTTATGCTTGGAAAGAACCAAAAAAGCTATTCTTTATCCTATGTAGAAATTCCCTCTATTCCATCATTGAGACTCAGTTAGGAAATATCAGCTACAGAATATCCTTCACCTCTCTGAGCAGCCATTCCATAGCAAGAGAGTTCTGCCTATTAGAACATATTTACTAAAATCTGGAAATAGCCCATCACCATCCCAGACAATTCACATGGGGCGATTGAAAAAAAAAGCACTTCCTCATCCCCAAGACAGCCCTGCTAATTCCTGCAGATTACTTACAGGCGTGGTCATAAATCCCAGAAGAAGAAAATCATTAACATCTTCTAAAGCTTTTTAGGGACCTTTAGGGCCAAGTAAATAAGAGGGAGGAAGAGCTGCTGCTGGGTACAAATTCAGCTGAAGCAGGGCAGGACTAGGCTGACTCTGGAGGCAACATCAGGGTTCTGAATCCCAAAGGCAGCTGTGAATGTCAGGGCCTTCACAGATGATGCCCAGTCCTCCAAAGGCCTCCAGGGTGTTCTTATCAAAAGTAACATCCCAAGTTTCTGTGGCGCTAGCTGCCTTGAGAAGGGAGCATTCTTGGTGAACGTTGGGTAGCGTTCGACAATCCTTATGACATTTATTATAAAGTCTCTGTCCCAAACCCTGCATCAAGATAGCTCTACTATATTGGGCACCTCTGGTAGGCACATACATAAAGTGAAGGATTTGGCCTGGAGATTTATGTGTGTTCATACACCTTTTATTTTCACAAACCCACACTGAGAATGTGCTTTGTGCTTTGGGGGTTCAAAAATTGGAAGCACGGTCTCTACTCCCAGGAGTCTCACAGTCCAATGGGGATAGACACACAACTAAATAGATAGTTTGAAAGCAGACTTATGCTCGAGTGAGAGGGGCAGCCAGCAGAGAGGGCAAGACCCTCTGAAGAAGTCTTGAGAAGCCAGAGAAAATGCTCTGGTGTGCTAGTCCTCCCTCTCCATAACTCCAAATACCTCCTCAAAGCCCATGACTTCTAACCCTGTGAATGCCCTCCCAGGGCCTGTAACAGATGCTCAGTCAATGCCCCAGCCAACAGACTGAAGTTCCACATGAATAAGATTTTATGTGTCTGTCCGGTTCAGTGCACCATCTCTCTGCGCCCACCCCAGAGAGGCCAATAAAGACTCTCGTTCAGATTCACACAGTGTACAGTGTTTTGGACTCCTAGTTCCACCGCCTTCTACATACCAAGGATCATGAGACTCCTGCTTCTGGCTCTTTCTATCCTTGCGGTCCTACCTCAGGTGATCCCAGGTAATCAGAACCCAGGGAAGCAGCAAAAATGGAGATAGAAGGGGCTCCAGCCCATGGAAATTCCACATTGGGACTATGTCCCTGACAGGGGTAGAACCTAGGGATAGAACAAGGTGTCTTCAATAGACAGGAGAAGCCTCAATGTCCAGAGTTGCCTTTGCTTCTGTGTTTATTCCAAGTTGCCACCTAATGCCCCTAAGGTGAGAGCTTGACTCACTTCAGTTCTCTTTCCAGCTTGTGCCTGCTCCTGAAAATGATTCCCAAGGCCCAGTTTCCTATGTTTTATTGACCCTAAAATTTCCTTTATAGTTTTAGATTGAACTTTTTTTTTTCATATCCTAGAATATAGTAAATAGGTCAGAAAATATCTGCAGAGCTGTTATGTGGGAAAAAGAACTGATTTTTCTGCTGCTTCCCGTCCTTGAAAGTCTAAGCTTTTAATAATCACTGCTTTCTTATGTAAATTTGTGACCAGAACTTTGAAATCACACCTAAGAGGACCTGAATAATTTCTTCTTCAAAGCACCCTCTTTCCCCTTTTGTTATATATCTTTCCAGATATATTTCAGTGCATGAACAAACTCACATAAAAATGAGCCTAAATATTTCTGTTTTACAAAAAACTAAGCATGCCACACATATTGTTCAGCATTCTTCTTTCACTTGATAAAATTTTGGTGCCATCTTTCCATATCGCCATCCAAAGATCTGTCTCATTCTTTGTAAAGTTGCAAAGTTCCACTGCAGGATGGGCTATAATTTACATATAGTCGTACAGGACATTTTCTAATTTTTATAATACAAACAACACATCAATGGACCCACTTGTTCAAATATCTTTACTTATTTGGACAAGCATTTATAGAAGATAGATTCCTAGAAGTCAACTAGCCAGGAAAAAGGTAAGTCTAAGATATTTTATTTCATCATTTCCTCCTTTATATTACCTTTCAGGACACTGCTGGAAGAAATTGCCAACTTTTAGGGTTTTGAGTAATTGTCCAATTGCAATTATAGATACAGTCAGGGACAATTCTGTCTGGTCCACATGGGGGATCAATTCTATCTGTTTTGAATTCTGGTAAGACATAGAGAATAGAAAAAAGACCTATGTGAAAGATTTTGTAAAAGCAATCCATGGATCATAGAATTCAGGGCATGTGGGGAGTGAAGAAAACATAACATATTCTGGGGTATCAGGACTGAGTGTTCTGATAAGAGATGTAAATATGGAACTATCCTTGTAAGGAAGAACTGAGATGATGAAAGAACTGTAAAGTCTTCATGCTTTATCTTGGACAGCCCTAAATTTAAGGAAGAGGAATAAAAATCAGTGACGTTTATAGGAACAGGGAGTTCTCCAAACCCTGTCGCTAACTGTGCACAAGGATTTTTCTATCACCATAATTCCTCCAATATCAGGCATTCTTTTTGCCAATCTGATGGATATAAAGAAACATCACATTATTGTTCTAATGTTCATTTCTCTTATTACCCTGTGATCTGAATGCATGAATGGCTTCCTTTCAAAGACCTGCAAGACCCTTCATGATCTCAAGCCCCATTATATCCTCCAATTATTCTCCACTTAACTTACTCTGTACTCACCACAGCCACCTTACTGTTTTTCAAAAGCTCTGGGATAGATCCTGCCTCTGGGCCATTGCATGTGCTGCTCCCTCTGCCTATTAAGTATCCTCTTCCTCAGAATAGTTTCATAGCTCATTCGCTCACTTCCTTCTCAATGAGGTCTTTTACTACTTCCCTTCCAATCACACACTTCCTATCCCTTTTCCTGCTTCATTTTTCTCCATAATATTTATCATCTGGATCAAACTGTATCTATCAAACAGCATATTTCACGTTCTTCTCTCACTTAGTGTCTTACTTCACATCTCCTGAAAAGACTGAGATTTCCATGAGAGCAGAAGTTTGATTTATCTTTTTAGCAATGTATCCTCCTACATCTTGAACAGTGCCTGGTACATAGTAGGCACTCAACAAACATTTGTTGAATATGTAAGGGAGTAACTGTTTCCTCTTCTAATTGCCTATTTATATGCTCTGCCCACTGTTCTCCTGGGCTGCTGACCTGTTCTTACTGACATGCAGGAATTCTTTCTTTATTTTCAATATTATTCCCTTGTCAGCTTTAGTCATTGGGTATAATATCTTATAATCTGTCAGCTACCTATCTATAAAGTTTGCCTATGATATGTCCTTCATTGAACAGAAATACTTAATTGTGGTCTATTCAAATTCACCAGTTTTTTGATTTAAGGATTGTGCTTGGCAGTTCTGATAAAGAAATTCTTTCCCATTCTTACATCCCAGGGACATTTTCTTCTAATAATTTTATATTTGCCTTTCACATTTGCCCATGAGGTAGAATGTGTAGGTCTGTTTTTATTTCTTTCATGGAGTGAACCAGTTTTCCCAGCATTATATGTTAAATAATCTATGCTTTCTCCATTGATTCGAGAATTGTCATTGTTACTGCATATTAAGTTCTCCTTATGAGCACAGGCCTACTTCCAAGGTCTCTCTTCTGTTCTATTTGTCAATTTCTTCTTGTGACAATACCATATTTTTTGGCCATTTTGCCATGGCTTTATAGTATGCCAGTGTCTAAGAGGGCAAACTTTTGTCTTGCTCTTTTTTTAAAAGTAGCTTTAGCTATTGGTGGCCTTTATTATTCATTATAAATTTTAAAGTAAGTTAAAAAATATCACACTGGAATTTGAATTAAATTTATGGATTAATTTAGGAGAAAGTGAATCTTTATAATAAGTTATCCCATCCAAGAGCATATCCTCTGTTAGAGCTTTAAAATATACCCCATAGAGTTCTTGGGTATTTCTAGTTCAAAAGAAGATCCTTTAAAATTATGCTATATATTTTTATTATATTTTCTAGCTAGTTATTGTGGGTATAAAGAAGTGCTATTGATTTTTGTAAGTTGATATTCCATCTGACATAACTACTGAACTCTCTTATTAATTATAATAGTTTGGCTATTGGTTCCTTTCTCTCTTTTTTGGGATTATGATCATAACTGGTGGAATGAATGACAATTTTATCTCTTCCCTTCCAATCCTTATACCTTTTTGCTGTTGTTGATTGTTTCTAATTTTTGTTTTTTCACCTTTTAGTATTGATGAGGTCCACCATTTTGTTTTAAATGATAGCAAAAATGGAGAGTACCTTTGTTTTCCTGATCTCAATGGGCACGAAAGTTTCTCCATTGTACAATGTTAGCTCTAGAATTTATACATGACTTTTACCAAGGAATTTCCTTCTGTTCCTACTTTGAAAAACTAAATAAATAAGCATTAAACTCTCAAATAATTTTCTTCATCAAATAAGACAATATCAAGTCTACAAAGGTGGTGAATTTCACTGATAGATTTTCTAATGTTGGATGGTTTTTCACATTCAGGGTTAAACCCTAATGATCATGATATATTTTAACATATTGCTGAATTCTATTGGCTGTTATTTTATTTAGGATATTTTCCCTCTGTATTTATAAGGAAAGTGGATTATAATTTTCTCGGTTTAGAATCAATATTATAATAGCCTCATAAAATGAGCCAAGTAACATTTCTCTCTTTTTTTTTTTTTCATTTTCAGGAACATTATGTGTGTGTGGTAGCACTTAACTCTTCTTTAAAATTAAATAAAATTCATCTTTAAAATCATATGGGGCTGAGGCTTTGGGGGAAAAAAACATCTTTTACTATTATTTCAATTTCTTAATGCTTATTGATTTATTTAAGTTTATATTTTCTTCTTATGCTATGCTTGGAATTTTATTTTCAGAATTTACCTATTTCTTCTAGGTTTTTAATTTTACCAGTTTTTAGTTGTTCATAATTCTCTCATTATTTCATTATTTTTAATATGCTGTATCTGTTTTTATTTTACATTTCACTATGAATTTTGTTTATTTTTATTTTCCTCTTTTTTTCCTTTATCAGTCTTTCCAGAAGTCTTCTGATTTATTACTACTTTTTTTAATCTAAGGTTTATTTTTACCATATTATTTAAATGCCAAATATATGGGATTTTTCATTCTACTTTTATTGCATTTGGTTGGAAAGTATAGAATATATATTTATTAAGGTTTGATGGCCTGATACCTTGCTACATAGAGTATAATCCATGGAGTGACATATTGGCATTGTCTGGGAGTTTGCTTGTTTAAAAACAAAAGCAGAAACTCAGACCTTGACCCCCACCTATTGAATCAAAATCTGCATTTTAAGAAGACCTCTACATAATTCTTATGCACGTTAAAGTTTAAGAAGCATGGGCCTAATACATGAGTAAACAAAGCATAACACCTGTCATGCATATCAGCTACACTATTCTAAGTTTCTAGTAATGTTCTATTTCTTAATCAGGGTAGGGATACATGGGTATTTATTTTATTATTATCCTTTAAACTACACAGATATATTTTATATACTTATTTGAATGTACATTTTGCAGTAGAATATATTCAAAGAAATTTTCCACATGGGGTGTGACCAATACATTAAACTCAACCCCAAAACAACTACATCAACTTTTTTTATGCAGGTAACTTCATCATACAGATCCAGGCAGCTTCATTATAACTAGCTCCAATTCCTTATAACTGTTAAGTTCCTTTACACATTGATAGTTTAAGATTCACCCCTCATTTGGAAAAGTTGAAATTGGGCATGTGGCAGGACCAGGAACAGATATTTTGGGAACATGATATTGCAGCCATAGTCTAATTATGAGGCACAGAATTGTTGGATGCCAGATATGTGGTCATGCTGGTATAATTGAGAGCATTAGTAACCTAAAATTGGTGGTCTTTCCTTTTATTATTCAGACTATGGTGGCCCAAAAAAATGCTGGAGCAAATCAGGCATCTGCAAGAAACACTGCGCCAGCGATGAAGTGATGCACACAACATGTAAATATCATCGAGTCTGCTGTGTTCCAGGCAAAAAACTCTCCGAGCCATCAACTAAATCTCCTCAAACATTCACCACACCCTTAAATGATATATTGCAAAGCCCTATGGATACACTTCTAACAGTAAGGCCCACGACAATCAACTTTAAATTAAACACTGAAAATGAAGACAATGAAAATTCTAGCCAGGTAATACCAACTCAGACCCCTCACCCAACCGTCCTTCAAAACTCATGACTTCCTCTCCGCTGTCACTCATCCCTGTCCTCACAGTGAAGAACAAAGTATCATAGATTCCCAAAACACTGAAAAAACTACAATGACTTACTCCATCATCACCAATGTGTAATTCTGGATTTAGAAAAAAAAGTCGTGTAAAAAAAGTCCAAACTTTTCCACTATTTCCAATGTTAAACTCTTCAATGCTTTTCTTGAAATGTCAAATTACTTCCACAAATTTTAACCCATTTTTCCTTGTTTGCTGGTGACCTATCCACAGCCTTAATCATTTAGTTAACTATTCTGACACTGTTCTTTCCATATGTCCTTCTGTATTCTCAAAAAGTGTTTTGAGATAGCAGAGACATTCCTTGATTTTAGTCCTGTACCCTTGAATTTATGACAGTAGCTACTAGGACACTAAAACTTTTCTTTCTAGAACAGCAGCTATCTCAGGCAAAAGCACTCATTTTACTACAAATTTTGGCCCTGAAGCCCTGCCTTATCTCCGACTCTAGGAAGTTGGCTGGCCCAGATATGAGCTATGAGGATTCCCTTTATCCCAAGTTGCTTCAAGGATGGAATAGAAGCCTGTTGAGAGGCTGGGTCCATGGGCCCATTTCCCTGACAAAGCCTTGATCACACATAGACAACCAATGTAGGGATAGCCCCTCAATTGTGAGTGAAAGTATGGGTCATTTTGTCCACCTGATTATTGAGAGCTTTGTTTGTGTCCCTCTGATGGGATAAAAATATCTTCATACCCCATCCCTTTTCAAAGATGTCCATGAACATAAATCAACCACACACCTCTTTATTACAAATCTTCTAATCTTGTTCTTTCCAAGTGTCTGATCAACCAGCCAACCCATAACCACTGCCCATGAATTATTATAGATTCATATTTTAAGCCATACCTCCTTCCACTGAAAGGATTTTCCTTCTTCATTGTCTTTGAGGGCTACCTCTACATCACACCATAATGCAGCAGCTATTCACTTGGGCTGGAGCTAGTATATCATACAGATTGCTCCACAACCTGGATTTGCTTTTTCCTCCTTTGTTAATTAACTATGATAATTCCTCATATACCATTAGTGTGTGATAAAGAAGAGGCAGCAAAACAATAGGAATGGGTAGATGCATCTTAGCCACCTCCTCCTGCCATTTATTTTTGTTTTCCAGACCAGTTCAACCCCAATTTTGAACATACCATTTCCACTCAACACTGGAATGCTTCTTCACAGGTCCAATTTTATTATTCAAGGGATCAGATAATACCCAGTTCATGATGGGAAATTCAGGTCTCATAAACTTATATTTTCAGAACTGTAGATTAATGTTATTGATAATTCTAGTATTTGAAGCCTTTCAAAGTCTGAGATTCTGATCTGTGGTTTTTGCTGGCCTTAATTCACAGTGCCTTATTTTCTCATGTGTTTTGAGATTTGGGGGTTTAATCTGTGCATTTTCCTTGGAACTTTATCAGAGTAAATTAATTGAGTCCTGAGTTAAAGGTCTATGTCTATATTTGTTTCTGTCAGACATCCTTGATACTACTAGTTTGGGACAACTTTAAGCTAAATTATCAGCTTAATGTTTTTTCAGGCATCCAGGTATTATGATCAGACTGCAAGACCCTGAGAGTGCCAGCTTTAGGTTGTAAATTTTCAGTGGAGATTTTTTTCCCTATACTGAATACCAAGATTCAAGACCAGGTAAGGGAGAGGGAATATTGTATCTGGTTTACCCTTACACAGCATATGTAATAGGGGGCACTGAGATTTACATAGAGGTCAACTATTAGACACATTTTTTTCACTTCCTAGGCACAGTCCCTTTTCCCTTACCCACACCACCCCTGGCCAAAGTCATGGAAGCCAATACAAGTCCACCTGTTTCAGCAAATATCTTCAAAACGAAAGCCAGCTTCAGTTACTGCCTTCAGGAGAGTTACTGCTTTCACTTTATTTTTGCTATAATATTCTTTACTTTCTTGCAAGATCGAGGATACTTAAGTTTTGTTTTGCTTTGGTTTTTTGCATATTTTAAGAATTTTTATCTGTTTTCAGTGGAAGGTCAATCTGGATTGCTAGACCAATATTCTGACAGAAACAGAGTCACAGAACCAACATTTTCTCCAGATCATAAGTTTTGTTATTAGGAGGGGATAGGTGGCAGAATAAAAGGAAGGAGAAGAAACGATCATTGTCAAAGTTTGAAACCACCACTCGGTGTCTAAAGCAAAAATGCTGAAATGATTGCTTCCTTAAATACAGAAAGCCATATTGTTCAAGCATAGACTCTTTAAGCAGAGCAAACTGCTGAACTTATATAGGGTTTGGGGAAAGCATTTTGGGAGAATTATGTTAGTTACAAAAGTGGGAAGAGGTTGATAACAAGTTAGAAGTGAGTTTGCTGAAGTGAGTCCAGCCCTGGTTGGCTGATTTTCAAAGTATAAGGTTGTCACTGGTTATCTGACTTTCAGAGGTATGTTCACTGAAGCAAGCTGTCATTGATTGATCATAAAGGTTTAAAAACCTTCAAAGTATTTACCTGTTATCATTTTTATAGAACTGTCAACCTTTTCCTGGGAATGTGGATAGTTTTTCTTCTCCAAATAGAAGAGAAATTCCAGAGGGGTGCAATGAGGCAAATGACAGAAGAAGAACCCCCCAAAACGGAGAAGGAGCAGACAGAAAATTAGGAGGAAAACAAAGACAGAGGAAATTTTACAGAAACCAAGGAAATTAAGGTTTTTAAGGAGGAAATGAACTATGGTAGAAATGCTACCAAGGACAGAGTGAGATACAAGTTGAGCAATATCCATGAGACTTTCAAAAGGGAGGCAACTGGTGACCTTGGCCAGAGCCAGGTCAATAAAACAATAAGCATGAAAACAAATTGCAGTGAGTTGAGGAGAGGCAAAAAGGTAAAATATAATTGGCAAGTGTAGGTACTTTGCTTTTAATAAAATTTGGAAATAAAAATGAATAAATAAAATATTAATGGGGTGAGGTATAAAAAATAAAATGAAAATTTCACATTAAAAAACTAGTGTTGGGAGTGGATGTGGCTCAAGCAGTTGAGCGCCTGCTTTCCACATCACATGGGAGGTCCCAGGTTCGATCCCCAGTGCCTCCTAAAAAAAAACAAAAAAAAACACAAGCAAACAAATGAATAAACCAACTCAGGGGAGCTGATGTGGTTCAATGGTGGATCGCCATCTTCCCACATACGAGGTCCTGGGGCCCCAATACAAAAAAAAAAAAAAGGGTTGGTTGTAATTGGGGTCACAAGACGCCTAGATTTACAGGAATTAAAGGACCTTAAAGATCATCAAGATCACAAACATCCAATGCTCAAAGACCTTCTGCAATGATGACCAAATAGAAGCCAACCTCAATTTGACACCCTGACAGGATAACTTATTCCACTTCACCAACAGCTTGTTAGTTAGGAGATTCTTCCATCAATAAGCCAATTTGTCTGCAAGACCTCTGTCCACTGCCCCATGCATCCAACCCACTGGTTCCGGTCCCCCACTGCCCAGATCAAGCAAAATCCCAGTCCAAACTCTTCAACCTTCCCTCATTGGACCCAAGTCCATTCTCTCCCATCTTCACTGGCTCATCTAGCCTCACTGCAGTTGTCACTCCAGTTTTCCAGCCTTCTCTCTTTCAAGGCTGCATCTAGAATGGAACTGATATCTCTCCATGCAAAACTAAGTCTCCTTTCATCATGATTCCCAGTGGATGAAAGACAGACAAGAGTGGCAGGTGCATACATTTTAATGAGAGGGATTGACAGCAGGTCTTGGTTTCCAAAGGAACTTAAGAATGGTGATCACCAGCAGTCAAGACATTTTGGGCCAGTGGTTGCCTTGGAACCAGTTCTTCCTTTCCTCTTTGCCAGAATTGTTTATCCTCATGTAAGACTGGATACAGCATGATTTATAGTTTCTGCAATAGAGGTAGGGCTGTTCATTCTTTTTGCAAGTGGTCCTGCAAGTTCCACTGTTACCCAAGCATAGTAGAATGTGACGTTTGCCTGGTCAAAAAAAAAAAAAAATAGTTACTCTCCACCCAGCAGTGGCATATATCTGATAATAAGAGTCAGGGAGCATAGTAAAAAAAACCTTTAGGGTGATGATGACTTCCAGTTCCAGAAAAATAGTGTATATGCACTTTTCTCTATTTGTCCTGCTAAGTACAGTTAAAAACCCTGGGCATTATATAAAAAACATATATAGCAATACTCTGAAAGGTGAAGAGACTAAGGCAAACCAGCTAGGGAATCCAGAACATGAGGAATGGCACAACTATGAATTCCCTGGGTTTTCTTTTTGATTCAAATATCCCAGACATTTATGCTGGAGAAACTGACAATCTGGAAACATAATGGGACCTGACATAAAACAAAAAAATGCAAGAAGTCCAAGAAAAGGCCAAATGACCAGGAAAGGGACAAGACAGAGCATTTTAGACAATAACCACTCTGCTCCAGCTAAACACCAGAGGAAAAAATATATGGCCCCACCTACACCCACACCAGCAAAGGCTGGGTAGGGAG
>JAQZBX010097237.1:0-11713 GCA_029593785.1 Cabassous unicinctus
GTGGTGAAAACAAAATATGACAGATAAAACCCAAAGGTCAAAATGGGTGAAATAAGAACTGCGTTTACAGTAATAACATTGATGGTTAATTTATTAAACTTCCCAATCAAAAGACACAGACTGGCAGAATGGATAAGAAAATATGAGCCACCTATCTGTTGTCTGCAAGAGACTCATCTTAAACCCAAGGATACCATTAGATTGAAAGTGAAAGGCTGGAAAAAGATATTCCATGCATGCAGTAAAAAACAAACAAAAGCCAGAGTAGCAATACTTACATCAGATGAAATAGGTTTTAAAAGACACTAGTAATGTGCAATCTGAGGAGGAAGTCAGGGAAAAAAATCCATGTACAATAGTGACTAAAAGAATCAAATATTTAGGATAAACTTACCCAATGATGTAAAGTACTTGTATTCAGAAAACTACAACTCATTGCTAAAAGAAATCAAAGACCTAAATAATTGTAAGAACATTCCATGCCCACGGATTGACTAAATATCATTCATGCATTTCTACCCAAATTGATACATTGATTCAATGCAATCCCGATAAAAATTTTACCAGCATTTTAAAAATAAATGGAAAACACAATTATCAAATTTATTTGGAAAGGTAAGGATCCTGAATACCCAGAAACATCTTAAAAAAGAAAAGCAAAGTTGGAGGACTCTAACTTCTGGACTTTAAATCATATTATTTAGCTACAGGGGTAAAAAAAAAACCAACAAAACAGCATGGTACTGGCATAAAGACAGACACACAGACCAAAAGAACCAAATTGATCATTCAGAAAGACACCCTCACATCTATGGTCAACTGATTTTTGACAACCCTGTCAAACCCACCCAGCTCAGACAGAACATTCCATTCAACAAATGGTGCTGGGAGAACTGGATTATCCATAGCCAAAAGAAGAAAAAAGGACCCCTATCTCATACCTTATACAGATATTAAGGCAAAATCGATCAAAAACCTAAATATTAAAGAAAGAACCATAAAACTTCTAGAAGAAAATGCAGGAAACATCTTCAAGACCTGTTGGTAGGTTGTGGATTCTTAAAAGAGATAAGAGGAGGACTGACATGGAATTCTGATATTTAATGTTTGTGGAAGTTTTAATTAACTTTACTGTAAAAGTGTGGAAATGTATAGAGTTGATAGTAAGGCATTATAGTGACTAACAGCTGGTTTATAAATGGGAATGTGGCTGAAAATGTTAGTTTAGGGATGTAAATACCAACTGAAAGAAAGCTAGAGAATAATCTAGGAACTGAATAACACAGTAAACCCACAGATGGCTGAGAATTGTGGTTGATGGTACAGATGCAAAAGGGTCTTTTTTGACCTAGTTTAGATGTATGTCACTAATTCAGGGTGGTTGGAATGTGGAGAAGCATGGGAAAAATACAACTGGAGTGATTTATGGAAAAGGATTAATGGCAATGTAATAATCAAGCATCTATGCCAAAGATGTAAAAAGATAATGGCAGAGTATGGAAAAAGTGTGCCAAATGTACTCTATGGACCTGGCAATACTCTGATGATATTATCTCATAATCTGTGACAAATGTTCCACTATGGTGTGGTGTGTTGATAGAGGGGTATTGTATGGGAATTCTGCACATATGCATGATCATTTTGTAAGTTTACAACTTCTGTCATAAAAATGTATTTAACAAATAATAATAGGGTGGTTTGGGGGGGGAAATATACCTGATCTATTTTATAGATCAGGACTATAATTAGTAGTAAGATTTGATGATATTCTTTTGTAATTTGTAAATGTCTCACAATAATGCAAGGTGTTGGTGGTGGGGTGATGTAAGGGAGCTCTGTATGATGTTATGAATGTTTACTTTGTAAATTCACAACTTTTACTATACACTTATTGTTTATGTATGTTCATGTATAAATGATATAAAATAATAATAATAGGATGGATTGGGGAAAAATACATGAAATGTAAGATACTTTGGTTAGCAGTAATATTTTGAGAATGCCCTTTAATCATAGTTAAAAATGTTTCACAACAATGCAAGGTACTGACAGTAGGGTCAGGTATGAGAGCCCTATATGGTGTTATGTATGTTTGTTTTGTAAGTTCACAACAATTATTATACATTTATTGTTTATGTATGTTTATATATGAGTGATATACTTGAATAATTTTTTTTAAAGTAAATAAAAGCATAGAGTAACACCACAATTTGGACTTTCAAACACTTTTCTTCCCTATATATTAGAAATCCAAACCACAAACTAGATGTTGACATTAATTTGGTGTGTCAGGACATTTTTTCCTTCATATAATGACAGGTCTTAATTTCAATATGGAGTTACTTTGGGATTGAAATGTGGGGCATAGATTGTATTTGCCAACCACTTTTTATTAGACTGATTAAATGTCAATTATCCCTATCAGAGAATGGCAGTAGATAGTGGGAGAGGATGTGAAGGGTTTTGTCAGTTTGCATGTGGGTTTCCCATCTGATCAGACTTACTCCAACCAGCAGTCACCTAGTCTGATTTCTTCTTCCCCTTTCTTCATTAGCTTTCTGTAATGACAAGGGCATTCAGTAGTTTAGCTTCTACAGAGTCAGCGTTGCCTTTCCACTATCACAGGTGAGTGTTCTGGAACATCTTGGCTAGGATTCCAGTAACTTAAGGGGACTGAGCTTTCCTCTCCCATGTAGGCCATTAGGGTTGAGCAGATTGAGATTTTAGTGGAATTGGGTTATAGAAAGCAATTGAAGAATTGTAGGCACACTGAAAATGTGAGGATCACACTAGTAAGAAATTGGAAGACAGCTACAATCTTTTGAACAAGAAGTTACAAATAATATATAAGGTAAAAAAAGAGATCAGAGAGGAAATGAGTCAGAGACAGAAATATTTGGGAATATGACAAAGAAGGATCCTGTGAGAGCAGAATAAGAAATGGAGAGAAGAACAGAAAAGTACATAGGATGTAAAGGGTACTGGAACAAGAGAAATTGAACAGGAACTAGACACCATGGTCTCTGAAATTGTAATAGCTGAATATTAGATTTTGTCAAGATCCTAATTTTTCTTTTGAATTGCAGGGTTGTCAGTGCTTAATGTAGTGTTGTAAACAAAAAATAAAATAGAAATGCATGAACCAATTAGAAAATTCTGTCCTTATCTGAAGATTTTCACGAATTTATTAGTCAATGCTATGATTCTAATGTTCAATTTTAAAGTCAAGTAAGGAAAGCCCAATGATCATTTTATAATATTTTTATACTGAGACACATATGGTCAGGAAAAATATAAGGGAATGGGGGAGTAAGGAATTTGACAAAGGTCTAATTGGCAGAAGACACTGTAGTGATACAAAGCAACAATGTCAACATCAAATGCATCTGAGTGCTTTATTCCTTTCCCCCATTTCTTACTCCTTGTGCAATTTTATAAAGATCATTTATGAAATTCTCTGACCCATGGTTTCCTGTTAAGGATAAAGTGCTTGACACAGGTCTTGGCTCACCTAGCTACACAAAAAATAAATGATATTTTTTCTTATTCTTAGAACATTTTATCACATGTTGGCCTTATCATAAGCTTCTGTCCCCAGTTCTCCAAAAGCAAATCTGAATGTAAACTCAAAACCTATATATTTGAATATGTAAATGCTAGATATTTTTCTTCTCTCCGCCCCCCCCCCCTTAAACACACACACCATATAATGAGAAGAGCATATAATATGCTCTTCTGGAATGGCATTAATAAAATCTGAGTTGTGTGTGGTTTTGGACAAGACTAAGAAGAATGAGAGCTTATCTAATTTAAGCTCCTGTGAGGGTTCATGGAGGAGGCAGAGGGTAAAGGAGCATATGTAGGTCTCAGGCCCATGCCTTTATTATGACCCAGAGGGGTGGGGTAGTTCTTCCCAATGTACACTTGGAATCTGAAGATTCAAACTATACAGAATGAAAAGCAAAGTGGGAATGACAGCTCCTTATCATCCAAGTGATATAAATATACAGGATTTGCTATTAAATTATGAAGTATAAAAGGGCAAGGGACCTTATGGAGAAGAGGCAGGAGCTATTTGGAGAAAAAGTGGCAGTAATCATTCACTGAAACTATGGGTGGCTATTATCCAAACGGTATGGAGGTACAGGCTCTGCTAGTTGTGGTCATGCCCAAGGAAGGGATAGCTGGGGTGGTCACTCAAAGGGAAACATGTCTAAGCCAGGCAACAGTAGCCAAGGCATTGGTAGAGAGAGCCCCTGATTATGTTTGCAGGTATGTCATCACCTTTTCTTCCTAAATCTGTTGGATTAAATGATAGCTTCATCAACTGAAATTTTTAGTTTATTTCATGACACACAACTTTTTCCAGGATTGAATAGAAAACATGGATGCTGGAGACCAGAAGAATTTTTACTTAAGAATAAAAGTTTAATTTTGAATTGCATAAATTCAGATTCCCTAATAAATCATCTCCTGCCATTGTCAGTAGTTCCCATCTACAGGATATTAATAGAATTATTATGATAGTTTGAACTCTTTAGAATGAGAGCCATGTTGGGAAGAGGGACTACCCAGCAAGGGTTTTGCTGCTTAATGTCATATGCCATTGGGAAACATTAACCCTCTATGTGTTGTAGCCACCTGGTGAACTGCTCTCTCTCTACAACACAACCATTCTCTATTTTGGACCTGTTTTCCTCTTTATTAAAATGTACTGCATTCTTTTTAAAGCAGCATGGTAATCCAATTTCTGGATGCATCATTCTTTCCGAAATTAAAGGATTCTACTATAACACATGCTCCTAGAAATAGATTTATCATTAATGAGAATACTCTATAGTTTTTTAGAGTAAATGAAACCTTTTTTCACGTTAGTCTTTTTATAAGGAATGATAATAATTCCAATCAGAATCTGAATATTGATTGACTGCACAATAAGCAATGCTAACCAAATTTCACTGGACTCTCCAGATTATGTCTCTCCTTTAAAAACATAGCAGGCCCTCTATGTTTATATATGAACTGTTCATAGCAAAAACAAAAGAAAAATAAATCTATATGAAAATGTGTCCAACATATAGCAAGATCTGTTCAATCAAATATGAGTGTACAAAATAAATGAGAGAGATGGAAATGATATAGCAGCTATGTGTGGCAAGCAAAGCATAGAGAGATTGAGAGGTGATTATTAAGGTGTAGAGTTTTTGTTTGTTTTTTGTTGTTTATTATTACTTTTATTATTAGAATAATTAACATGCTGTAATAATGATTGAGATGAAGAAATCATAACTATGTGATTATATCAAATACTATTCATTGTATATACTTTGGATGGATTGTATGATTTATTAGTATGTATCAATAAAATTGATTAAAATATGAATGTATATAATTGTATATTCATAATATCTTTGTGTGAGGAAATACACACACAGACACAAATACACAAAATGATTTTGAGCTCCCAAAGTCAAATTTAGCATATGTTGAATTATAAATATCCTGAAGCAAACTCTCCACAACTCTTTCAGAATATAAGAGGATTAGCCAATTGATGGAAAATTCTTCCAACAAGTACATTCAAGTAGTGAGAATGCTGATGCTTCTTTGGTTTGGGCTGCTTTATCATCTCTCCTTTCCCTTTACCTTGTAAATGATTCATGCTGTTCATTTGCAGACTGACCTATTACTGATTTTCACCATAGTGTCTTCTTTCTGGTGCACCTACAGCAAAGGCTAACTGCCTCTCACCTTTCTATTGGAATTCAGTTGTCACTTTGAACTCAAAGAATTCTGCATCTGTCCCACCCTTCTAACCACTGAGACAGAGCTTTTCTGTCTTTTTAAACTTTTATCCCAGTCTTCCACTCAGCTGTGTGGTTACCCTGTTTCTTTCATAAACTTTTTTTTTTTATTGTTCATAAAAATCAAGATTTTTCACAGTACATACCAATATTTGTAAAATGATATACAAATATATATGCATATATGTTTATTTTCTTACATAAATGTTATTTTATATATATATATATATATTTTTAAAGGTCCTTATATTACCTAATTATTACTCAGAAATTACAAGGATTCCCATGTTCCCCACCTCCCACACCTCCCACAACATCCCACACCAACATCCTTCATCAGTGTGGAACATCACCCATAATGGATATACACATCCTGGGGCTTTGCCACCAAGCATAGACCGCATTTCACATCATAGACCACCCTCTCTCCCACACAGTTCTGCCTGGTATATGCTGATGTAAAATGGTCTACATCTGTTGCCACAGTGCCACTCATGACAACCCCCAAGTCCCAAAACACCCCTGTATTTCGACTGCCTCTCCCCTCCCTGCCCCAAAAATGTCTAGTGGCCACTGTCTCCACCTCACTGTTACAATTTCTTCCATTGCTTGAATCACAGTTCTAGAAAAACAAAGTACAAAGCAAAACAACAATTAAATTTTGTCTATAAAGGGAGCCCTCACATTCATAACATTTCTTTTTGGGCATCAATTCTACTACTGCAGGATTCATGGAGGTGGCTGCATCCTGATGTGCTCTTGACTGTCTTTGCTCTCTCCCTAGAATGAAGGTCTGTGAATGCTGCAACCAGTTCTGCATCTTTGGGTTTGTGGCTCACAGCACTTGAAACACAGGAAGACACTAACATTGCTAAATACTAGGATTAATCAGATTTTATTACAGTAAAGATAAATATCTGATCAAAGAAGTTGCCCTGAAGTGATACCATGTCATTTGCCAAATTGTCCATTGCCAAATACACTCCATTACCTAATTTCCTACTGATCTGTATGTGTTTTTTTTTGGGGGGGGGGGATTGTTATAAAAAGTGATTTTTTATAAAAATTTTATGAGTTCTGATTTTCTTTTTGAGGACCTCTGATCACAACCCTGTATTGTAGTTTAATCATAATCTTCAATTCAAGACTCTGGTATATTCACTTTTGAGGTTCTCAGAGTTGATTAAGACATTTGACCATAACTGGTACTCACACCCAAAATTTATTTGATGGCACTTGAATAGTCTGCCAAGAAGGGGCAATTCTACCCAACACTGGGACTTCCAGATGCTGCAAGAGACCATCAGAAGAGGAAGAGAGGCTATTGGAGTGTAGGCTTAGCCCTCAGAGCAGTGTCTCATGATCAACATGGTGGGGTGTCTCTGGCCAGAGATTTCCTAGGCTCAGAACTTATAACAACAGGATTTCACATTTTCAATGGATAGCAGATATTGGAAGCAGTTTTGCAGGGTATGCAAAACAGATCTGCTCTAAATAGATAAGAAACACTTATTTGGACTATTTTTAAACCAACTGGACTTGCAAGGATTTGAGTTCCACATCAGGGTAGGCTTTTTGGGGAAATAAAGTGGCCCAAGCCACTGTGAAGGACTCAACAACACTCAGTACCAACACAGGGGCCATCTTTGGCTCAAATGTAACAATTAAACTCTTCCATCATGAACTTCCCTCTTTTTTTCTCTGCTCACAATCTCTTTCTGTGGAATAACACACAAGTCTCCTGTGAGCTCTCCATGCAAAACACCAACTAGGTTCTGGACATTGTTTAATTATCAACACTACAGGGGTATAGGATAGCCAATCCCTGTGTTTAATTTTTCTCATTTCTGCCCCATTCAAATCCTCATTTTTCTTTTCCCTGCTTCATCCCACTCTTTTCTCTCTTAGAACTTCCTCAGTCATAATCTCAAACTTTCCTATGTTTCCATTACTTTTCTCTCTGACTGCAAGGAATGAAGTTGGAGGACTGGAATTTAAATTGCAGTTCCCTGTGCTTCTCTAAGCAGGCCTAGAAATCACTTAAGGAGTTCATTACAATATACATTCAAGCAGCCCACCTCAGGCAATTCTGATTCAGTAGGCCTGGGGTGGACCAAAGTAATTTGCATTTCTAACAGGCTTCCTTGAGAAGCAGTAGTAGAAAATATATATAGGTCAGATGATTCTGTATTCTGCAATAATCTTTCATGTATATTTCACTAATTTTAACATTTTTTTCATTCAAATTAATTTCCTTATTGCTATGATGAGCAGACATGCTTTGCATTGGATTATTGGATTATGGCTCTTTTTTTCCTTTCAAATAACCTACTTTGTTTTTGCCAGGATTTTTGTCGATAATTTTAAAAGAAATGCTAATCCAATATATTACTAGGGCTGCACTGAACTACTTTTGATTTAAACCATAATTCTGTCAATCTAAGGAGCCAGTCATTGTTAAGTTGTGTCACTATTTTATATGTCTCTAAAAAAGATATTTGCTGTTTAATAAATTATGCCAATATGGTAAGAAATAACTAATTTAAAATACCACATATATTTATTTCAGAGATATTAAAATGAGAAAAAATATTCATCTCAGAATTGGTTAAAGTCAGGTACATCTTTGTCCACTCCTTTATTTCAGCCCTAACATCATTTTATTTAACTCCTGAAAATAACAGAAATTAGATGTGTAATTTTTTAGCCTATCAATATGATTCTATTTTTCTTTTCTCAGTGTAGTTCAATATATTGAATTGATTTTGTAAGTTGGAAAATCATCTTTCCTAAACCTCAAGTTTCTATCAGGTACCATTTTCCATAATTAGTTTTAGTTTCATCCCTCATCATTTAGTTCTCTCCACAGAGGTTGAATGAATTATCTGATTGTAAATGTGAGAGGGGATCTAAAAATGAAAAGTTCAGTGTCTCCTCTTCCACCCACATTTTGTAATCCAGCTGCCATTTAATACACACTTTCTACAGTGCTTGCCTCTCCAAGGTTTGCATTTCATAGACACACCCACATCATTTTGGCAGGTCTGAGGTTATACAGCTTTGCCTGTGGCTGAATGGGAAAATGCAATTTTAAAATTCATTGTTAATAAATACATTGTTGTTGTAAATATAAGGCCATCTTTGAATCTACTTTTTATTTTGTGTGTGATTTTCCTGTAACCTATCTTTCCAACCCAAAAATTCAAAAAATCTAAACTAAATTTTGAGGTATTCCATTACTTATATATATATATATAGTTTTATTTCATCAATACATATTTATATATATGGATGTTTTCACCTTATAAAATATAAACATGATCTAGGCAATCTTTTGAAACTTTTTGTCCCCTTGAATATTATATTGCTAAGATGCAGCCATGCTTTTGAACATTGTTGTAGTTTATTTTATTTTGTGAAATATTCCATACTGTGGTGTACTATAGTTGATTTCGTCCTCTCTCCTATTAAAGAACATTGGTCCTTCTTCCCAACAAGTTTTTTTTTTTTTTTCTGAGAACAGTAAAGATACAGATTTTACTTGCATGTTTCCTGGTATACATATGAAAGAATTTCTTTGGAACGCAATTGCTGGGTTTTGAGATATTTGAAATGCAGCTTCACAAAATAAAATTTTCAGGCTCTAACAAGTTACATTCCCATTGCTGATACATAAATATCTCTAAAGATCCACATCTTGTTCAAAACTTGGTGCTGCCAGATATTTTAACTATTGGCCATTGATTGGGTGGAAAACTATCTACTAGAGTTAAAAACCACAAGCATAGCTAAAGAGGAAATGCTATTATGAAACCAGCATTTGCTATGACTAAGAATTCATAGACAGAGTAAACCGTCATTTGTTCCACTTAAAACGGGAACCGCTGTTGCAGAGAAATCACATTCACAGTTCTATCTGCACTTCTGTTAGGTTAAGAAATCACAGCTAAGGCTAACCAGGACATGCTCTGCTTAAACACGGGACTTGTTAAGATGAAGTAATTGGAGGCACAGCTAAAGCAAGTGCCATGATTAAGTGATAATGAAGGGGTTTTTAACAAGGAGTCTGTGAGCTTGAATTGAAATAAAAAAACATTTTTGTGAGGATGTGTTGGGGTGGGGGTGATGTATTTATTAAATAACACACGGTATAGTGTGGCCTTAGTAAGGGGTCCATGGTTTTCACCTGACTGGCAAAAGGGTCTGTGGAACAAAAAAGGTTAAAAACTCCATATGGTGCTAAACCACCTGATCCAAAATATAAGAAATTAGCAGGACTGATGACCTGTGCAAACTAACCACCCCCACCTCTCTAATGTAATACTTTGTAATCTGCACTGAGCTCACAATCCTACAATTTTACCACAAAGGAAAAGCAAAATTTATAAAAACCACAGCTCTATGACTGCAATTAACATTCATGAACAAGAAACACCCTGAAATACTATCCTAAGAAAACAAATGTACTTTAAAAGAAGTCTAAAATGTACTGAAAATAACACGTTATAAATATTTAGAGATACAATGTAAATTAAATAAATGAAACTTGTATGTGCATATATGTTTTGGAAATTTTAAAAAACATTTTATGTAAGGGGTATGCAAAGCAATAATATGAAAAATAAGTTGAACAAGATTAACAAATACATTTCTAAAAGCAAAGAAATAAATTAAAAAATAATTTGGACAAAAATTCTTATAATAATTGCATTTATCAAAACTGAAAAGGATAACAATATTAAAATGGGCTGTGATGGACACAATCCATGTATCATTAAGCTAAGTGGTGGCAAATTCAAGCATATCAGTATAAATAAATAACCAAATTTAATAAAATATTTGAAAACAATAAAATAAAATTCTGAAATGCAAATAGAAGCAAAACAAAACACATAGACCACATCAATCTTAGCAAAATACACCAAAAGAAAATCCAAAAGTAAACAAACCATACTGATAACTAATCCTAAAAAGAAAAATATGTGAATACTTCTAATCTGCACAGTGATATGAATATTGTATACATATTAATAAATTAAAGCAAAAATATAAGGTAAATAATGGAATAATCAACTCAGAATTTGGGTTGGTTACCTGGAATTGGAAAATTAGAAAGATGAGATACAGGAAAATCACACACACTAAAAACTAGATTGCAGGATTGACCTTATATTTATACCAGGAATGGATTTGTTAAAAATGAATGGCAAATTTGCTGTTACCAATCTACCCATGGGCAGAGTTACACCATATCAAACTTCCCCAAATGAGACTGGTACACCTAGGAAATGTAGAGCATGGAGAATGAAACACACTAGAACATGTACTTAAGTTGGCTTTAGAAAAGAGGTTAAAATGGGAGGTGCTGTGTTGTTTCGGTTTCTCGACCAGCTTTCTCTGACCAGTAGTCAGAGAGGACACTCCGGTCCCTGACCGGAGGCGGCTTCCCCGAGTGGTCTAGGACCAACAATGGGGGGAACAGGCAGGCGGGAAAGGCGGCGGGGAGAAAGGACGAGGCAAGAGACGCCGGGTGGGAGCAGGAACCAAGAGAGAGAGAGTTTATTGAGGAAGTGCACAAGCATATATAGGCTTTGTAGATTGGCGGGAAGGTTGTGGTGTGAACAGGGAGGAGGGTAGGGATTGGTGGGTTCAGGGATGAATGGTGGTTAGGCATTGGTGGTTGCAGTTGCTAGGGAGGAGGGCAGAAAATTTTAGGCGCGAACTTCTCTTAACTTCCGAGAAGAAGGCTAGCTGTTCTTTGTTTCAGCCTTAGCGGCCATGTAAAAGGGGGTTGGGAGGGGGTGTTAGGGCTGATAAGGTGCCGGAAGAGTTAAAGGGAGTAGGAGCGGGAAAGATGTTTTTCCATATCCTACAACATCTCCCCCTTTAAATTTATTAGTAGAGCCTTG